>PVKB01007884.1:0-25490 GCA_004027205.1 Ctenodactylus gundi
AGTGGGAAAGCCCTTGTCACCTTGACAAGATACATATGTGCACAAAATGCTCAACTCCATTGTAAACATTAAATTTGGCACTTAAACATATAAGTAAAATGGAAAAAAAAAGAATGTATATAAACTATTAAGATTCTGAACTCTGTATCTGAATCCTGACTGCTATCAGGACCTAACTCAAGTCTTCATGCTTCTTCTGATTCTTCCTTAATTGAATCCTAGTTCACAGCGATCTTTATATGCTGTGAAATATTTTGGCATTCATCACATATTCCTGCTTCTTCCTGCCATTTTGTAATGTGCTTCTCCTCAACTAGATTGTCAAGTCGTCGGGAACAGAGAACACCAGGGTGTGCAGGTGCACAGTTTTTTAAGGGTATTAAATAATGTCATTGTGCTGTTCAAAGCCTTAACAAGCACCCTTCTTGCTATCTACACAATACAACCAGACAATTATTATATTATTTACTAATATTTGTAAAGCTGACGTATGAGTTTAAACCATGTGTTCAATGATACAGAAAAAGTGAAGAAAACTATTTGCCTTCTGTTCACTAAAATGCATGACCTTTTGGGATCACACTTAGGATACACTTTCCAGACTTCTGGAGGGCAGAAGATATAGAGCATTCACTGTGGGTCACAGGTCGGCCCCCCGGAAGCACCCACAAGATACACTGCTCTTTTCCCCTGCCCTTCCGATGGGTGGCTTAGAGCTCTCTGCTGAAGAGGCTGAGACCCCCCAGGTCTAGGAACACTAGATGTGTTGAATGATTGCACAGTATCCCTACTTTATCCACTGACCACTACAATTCACATGATGAAAAAACATACTTCTGTTGTGTTATCTCTAAAATTCTGAAAGTTTTGATATAACAACTAACCTATACGACGTAATGTAGCATTGAGTTGTAGCTATGATCTGCGTGCCATCAAATGCCTTTCCACTATTACATTTAGATATTCCCAGTATATTTTTGTTAGCAATGCACCGAATTCTTCATGAAAGTGTTTTAGCTTACCAGAAACACTATTAACTGATGTCCTAAGTTTAAAGAATTTTTTTCCTGTCCCCTTTTCCTTCAAAACAATTTCACAAGGTAAAAAAAATAAATGGTAATATGTTTGACTTATCATCTACTATTGAGTTTTATATTTTGAGATAAATTCTCAAATCTATTGTTATTAAATTCTTTAATATCAGATAAGTATGAATTATTTGGAAACATTAGGTAAACTTCAAATAATGACATAAGAGAAGATAAAATTTATATATATATATATATATATATATATATATATATATATATATATATATATGGAAAAAGGCAAATGAAACCAAAGATATTATAAATAAATAGCTAGGCAGACAGACAGGTGACAGACAGACAAATATGTTTTGCAGAATCATCTGGAAGTAAATTTTAAGCTTGGCAAAGAACTTTGTAAGAATGTAAAATTGATTTGGCAACTTAGAGGTTTGGGAGATTGGGCCTAAAAATTAAGTGACACAAATAAAATTTGCAGGAATATATATATATATATATATATATATATATATATATATATATATATGTATGATAAATGATGCTGATAATATTTTCTTGAATCCTTTAGTTTCAGTGAAAGATGGCATTCTTTGGGGGTACTGAAATGTAAGTGATCTGAGTGACATAATCTCTAACTTTTTGTTCACCTTCTATAAATGATACCACTACCCATCATGCCCAAATCACAGACTGCCCACGTCAGATGAAGTAACACTTGGTGAGATTTTATAAAGTAGCAACTGTGGATTGAAAGCTGAATTCAAAGATATGTCCTCCCATTGTCCTCAGGCAGGTAATATTCACCGTCTGAGATCCCAAGTGAAGGCCCGCCCTAAGTATAAGCAAGGAAAAAAAAAACATATAGTAATGAGAGCAGTAGCATTCAACTATGGATATGAAATAGCTCATTATCTATTTATATCTACACCAGAACACCAATATGTGGTTGAATGTATTGTCCACATATAATTGTAAATTAGCTGGACTTCTTGTCCCATACCCCTTAATGAATGCAACGTATTAGACTATATTTTCCGGAGTTCTCCATTTCTTACAATGCACCACAGCTCTTTAAGCTGTTTGCTGCTGCAGTAATATCAAAACAAATGGCAAGTTAATCTTAGCAACTGTAGAAGCAGTCTTGAAAGCCTAACAAATCGGATGCAACAGCTTATTAGTTGTAATTGCTGTCTCTTTCCTGGTTTAGTTGTACACGTTAAAAGAAATGTCATATAACACCGAGAGAATAACTTCCACTGCCTCTTGCAAGCCTGTCACTTAGCCTTTTTTCTTCTAGAATTTTAGAGATATTATGCTAGGCACGATGCTTATCTGTTTCAGGCTAGCAATTAATTGTTTGCAACGTCCTTTCATATGTATTTTTGTGCTTGTATTCCAAACAAACTTAAGACAAAATCCTCAACATGACAGAAGAGGAAAAGAATAGAGATATGTTCCATGACAAGCCAGTAATCATGATATTGCTATAAAACAAAAGATTAATGATTCAAATTCATTTCTAAAATTTCAGAACCTTAGTCCTGACATAAAACTCTATAACCCCTAAAACTCAGAATGTGCTTTACACATATGCTGAGAAATGTTTACTAACAGTACACAGTAGGCTACAATTTTTGAGATCTATGAACTAAACATACATAACACTGCTCTTAAAAAAAAACATATAAACTAATTGAACAGACAGTTGGTGGCACGATGGTACAGTGTCGGCAACGAGAAGAACCAGGCTACATTAAATACAATTATGTGAAGGAAGGACAGTGGTTAGGAGAGGAGTAATGCTGTTTAAAGGCCATCCCGCTGCCTCATACTCATCTCCTGTGCTAGAAAAGCAGGCGAGCCAATATGCGCCTCACTTCCAAGCTTCTCCTGCAGCTAGGTGTGGTCACATCATGGGGCATGCTGGCTTGTGCGATAAAGAGGAAATCTGGGGGAGACGTCCAAAAAAGCCCTTTCCCTTCAGCGACCCCCTTCCACTTCTCTTCTTTCTCCTTTGAATTCAGAAATAATGGGAAATGTCACTCGCTAAACATGAAGAGAAGACATTTGTTTACGCAATAGCAGCAACGTCTTTCCTCCAGACTTTTAAGATGAAAAGGATCAACCACACATTAGTGAAGTCCCCGTGGCTCATCACAGCTGCATGAACCATGACTAAATGCAGAAGGACTGTCCTATGTGCCCTGTTCCCCAAGAATCTTCCTGACTAGTGCATCATCAGAGATGGGACTGACTGTTGTAGTAATGCTGTGAAGACAGAGAAGATACGTAGCCCTCCTGACTGTATGAAGAAGTCAGGACATCAAATCTTCACATGTAAAAATGAAGCTTTTAGGTTTAGAACAGCAGTTACACATACAGAAACACACACACACACACACACACACACACACACACACACACACATCTTCATGAAGTCAATGTAATACTGGGGGATAAACAGGATTGCTGAAGTGGTTAATTGAAAGCATTTGTACTTATCACTATATCATAATATTTTCCACACGTCCCACACAAGCAATTGTTGACAAAGAAATATAAGTCTTGTTATAAATTATAGCTAAATTTTAAATTACCCATGATACATCGCTTTCTTAGTTACCACATACATAATGAGAGTTAAAAATTAAGAATAGGATACTATGTAAATTAAAAAGAAAAGCTTATATTCTTTTATGTGAAACCCACTAGGAAAAGCTTAGCTTTTAACTTTTTTAGTTTATTTTCCTTATTGAATAAAAATATATACTCTTTGGCCTAATGTTTATGATTAATTATTTTTGGTTTCCTTTTTTCCTTAGCTGTAGTTTTTATTTAACGTTGTTTTGGGGAAGACATCCATTTTATCATTATATGATTTAAATCAAGAGAACAAAGAGTGTTTGTGTGCATGTGAATGCACACTGTATCTTTAAGATTTCTTAAATATATGGTTGTTGTAAGGTAACATAGAAAAGCAATATTTTAAGTTAAAGTTTTATGTTGCTTTTTCTTCTCTATGCTTTTTATGAAACCTATGCTCTATTACCTATTTTTTTCCATTTGATAGTTTTCCCATCCTCCTTTTTTATTGTCCTCAAAATGCCACATTTACAGAAATTTGAAGTTGGAAGGGATGTAGAGATTATATCCTCCCAATTTTTAATCTAATGGATGAAAAAGCAGAGGCTCAAATATAGAGGAAGGAATACCCCACGGTCTTGGTGGTCATCAACTATAGTTGGACTTTAACCACTGTGTCACACTCTTTCCAGTTAAACCGTTGCTTCACAATTTAGTATCTATCAGTTTACCAGCAGAACTATTCATTTAAATGTCAATGCTCCACTATCCATCCCCGGGGAGTCTCACTTAGCAGGACTAGAATTGGGCGTTGGGAATTATACTGAGGCAGTGCTTCTTGGATGGCTTGGAAGCACGAATCCCTAAGCGACATACTGAAAATCACCCCTCTAAAAACGGCCAC
The DNA here is from genome assembly GCA_004027205.1 of Ctenodactylus gundi. Taxonomy (NCBI): domain Eukaryota; kingdom Metazoa; phylum Chordata; class Mammalia; order Rodentia; family Ctenodactylidae; genus Ctenodactylus; species Ctenodactylus gundi. The sequence goes on from PVKB01007884.1 coordinate 4,537, forward strand.
AGGTACTCTTTTCTTTTCAACATAAATGTATTACTTTCTATATATACACACTACTTCAGAGGTAAGAAAATTTACCTGTTCTCTACAGTTAGTATTATGTCAGACAGCAGTATTTTCACTAGAAATAACACTCCCAGTTGATTTTATAACAAATCATACCTATTCATTAGGCAAAGCAATCCTAAGCAAATGTATGTAAGGCATGTGGAAGAGAGAAACTCTTCTGTCAAGTGGTAGCAGTGTAAATGAAAAGGTGACAGACAGTAGATACAATGTAAGTGACAAGTTAAATCTCATTCGCTATGGTACTTTTAAGTGTAAAAAAACTTGAATGCATTAGCTTTTGCTTTATATTTTTCCTGATTACTAATACAAAGAGGAAGCAACTCATTCTCAAATGCTTGCATTTGTTTTTCTTTTTATCCATGGTGGTTGGGGTCAAGCTCTGGGCCTTTACATTGGACTATATATCCCAGTTCAGTTTGCATTTAGATTTTGAGACAGTCATGCTAAATTGCTAAGTTGTCCCTGCTGGGTTTGAACTTGAGTGCCCCCGACATCAGCCTGATGACTTGCACTTTTGGGCCTTGGCTGCAATATTTTAATAGAGGTATTTTATAAAGAAAGAGTTTAATTGTGTAATGCCTGCAATCTGTTACCCTTATGAGTTACTCTTGGCAGGTAGAGCGTGTGCTCTGAGTCAGCTGTCACTGATTCCTTGTACACATTACTACTAAAGGGGAAAATAATGAGCATTTACAATAAATATGTCAAAATTTGAAAACTCTTTCCATTTAACAATATTATTCTTTGTTACAACGTGGAAGCAGACACACTCATTTGAGAAAATAATAGTAAGAGTGTAGGAAACACTAAAACACTATATGGTAAATTATAGAAATTTTATTATATATATATATATATATATATATAGAGAGAGAGAGAGAGAGAGAGAGAGAGAGAGAGAGAGAGAGAGAGAGCGCAACTTCTGAGTGAGTTGTGGATATGTATTTTACTCTAAATTCTAACACAAGCTTTCTACGAAATAATCACATTAAAAATATGAGCACATATCTCAACTAACATATCCATAAGAAATTAAACCTCCCTTTAGGATCCTATGTGTGATAATATTTTATCTGAAAACTTAGTATGTGGGGTTGATTCTTATGTACATAGTTACCGCACCTAAAATACGAAACTCTTTCACCATTAATTTCTTTGAAAAATTGCAATGACACATATTGATCCAAAACAAGAGAAATTTACGCAAGAATGAGTGCTTCATGCATGGAAGAAGCGACGAGGTCATGAGTGCATTGTACCATGACCCAGAAGAACCATAAAAGTCACAAAGAAACACGTTCAATGAGCAGGACTTACATAATTATCCAGCTACAGTTACCAAAGGTCCTAGAGTTAATATTATATAAAATGAAGCAACATGTGGACGAAAGCAACATATACACTTGCGATAACAGAGGCACATAAAGGTCTAAGATGACAGTATTCATGCCAAAGCAAAGCGATGAGATTTAACACGACCATTGATAACACGTAGGAGAGGAAGTTGAGGCAGTTCCTGAGAATGGCACACCAGAAAACTGCTAACACTAACTGGAAATCCCAGATGAGCAGTTGATTGTTTAGAAAAGAGCTGTTCAGATATATCTGGCATTAGGGAAAAGGAAAAAGATAAAATGGGAAACTTCATTAATTTGGAATTAGAAATATCAAATGGAAGAAGTCAAGATACATACAAGAAACCTGAATATGATTGGGCTATTAAATAAGAAAAAGTTACTGGTTTATTACTAAGGGATCGAGCTAACAAGAGGTTAGCTGTTTACAAAGGCAACTGAGAAAGGTAATTTGCATCTGCTTCTCCATAGCAAAAAGAAAGGAACTGCAAAGTTGAATCCAAATTTTCAGATAAATATTAGAAATTTAAATGCATGATACAACCACAAATGACTTGATAAAATTATAACAGGTAAGATAATGATTATTCATAGGCATGCACAAAAACAATTAGCAATGTATGTGCAGTAGTGGACTTTAAAAATATTATTCAGTTCATAAAAATGGGTAAATTTATCCCCTTAAGAAAAGGAGATTTAGTCAAGTAACTCAGCCATTTACCATGATATTTCTGGAGCCATCTGACATGGTATTTTTGGATGTCTTTTGTGCAATTCTACTCAGTAATAGCTTGTGACACGCGTCTAAAATTCACCTTTTGAAAATCTTTACCCCCTAACTTTAACCAGTATAAGATATTGTGTTTTATAATATGAGCATTGCACAATTTTGGTTTGTACCCAGAACCCCAATTTACTTATTGGGGCAAGAATTTTTAACACAGTTAAACTGAAAGAGCATTTTCCAAGTTAGAAATATTTTCATTTAAGTGGGAGAAGTCTAACATGAATACATAGTTTCATTTTTTAAAATTTTCAAATATCAATGCAAAAAAATTTAAATACTTTTTTAAAAATCCCTAATTGCCAGGCAGAAGGAGTTGTTAGTCATCTCAGCACTTGAGAGGCCAAGAAAGGATGGTTTTGAGTTTGGGGCCACTCTAGGTTACGTAGTGAGAGAAGGGTTAGTTATGCATAGCAAGGCAACCCCAAAATACCAAACATATATATATATATATATATATATGTGTGTGTGTGTGTGTGTATACATATACATATGTATATATATGTGTGTATATATATGTATATATATATGTATATATATGTATATGTATATGTATATATGTGTGTGTGTGTATGTGTGTATATATATATATATATATATATATATATATATATATATCAAACAATGTCCAAGATACTAAGAAGAAAATTATAAAACTTTACAGAAAGCAATTAAAGAAAACAGAAAATAATAAAGTAATACGGGCAAGAAGCACCTATCAGAAGACTGACTATTGTAAAATTGATCACTGTCTCCAGATGGATCAATTAATTCAAAACAACTTTATTAAATTCTAATGAGCATAACATGAGAGAAAACATCTGGAATCAGATTCATAGGTGTGTGCAAATTATGATTCTGGAAAAGGAGAGAAAACTTTCCTTTTTTTCAGTAAATAAGAGCTGCAGAAATCTGGGCTATCGATGTAAAGAGTCAGTGTCATTAGATTCAAATTTCAAACTGCACACAAACCTTTCATCCAGGTACTGAAATCCTGTACGCAAAGAAAAATAAATGTGGAAACGCAATAAACAATAAACTCTAGGAAAATATTCTGATGATCCAAAAAAGGAAGCAAAACTTATTTTAAAATATTCAGAAATACGGTTTACTGAATTGTCAAAAAGCCAGGCCTTGAGAACCATAAATAAAGGGATGGCGGAGTGATCAACCAAACAGGAACGACAGGAACGATGCTTCCAGACAGCAGCACACCACATGAAGGACAAGGTCCCATTGCTGTGTTCATGAAGTAATTCTCTGAGCTAAGCATGTTTATATTTTTTTCCATTTTAAATGTTTGTAAAGAAAATCAGAAGAGGAGTAGTATTTATTCACATGTGAAAATTTGTGAGTTTCAAATTTAGCTTATTGGAAGCCAGCCACCTTCTCATTTTCGTATTGTCTGTGGTTGCCTTCACGCCACAATGGCAGAGTTGAGTAGTTGTGATGGAGACCATATGGCCTGTAAAGCTTAAAATAGATACTGTCTGGCCCTTCAACAGAAAAAGTTTGCTGACCGTGGTCTACAAAGAATTGCACAGCCAAACTAGTTATTGTTTTCACAGCACATCTAATGTAACTGTTAGTTCGCATGGAGTTTGTCCTTAAGGCATGCCTCAAAATCTGCTTCCAAGCCAGGTTGCCGTGACGCAGCCTACTTGGCTCTACTTCTTCTCTCCATTGATGTTTACCAGACAAACAATGCGTCTACTTTGGTTTCACTGTTCTGTACTCTGAACTTCACATTGAAACTTAAGTTCCAATGCTAATATTATAAGGAGATACAACCTTTAACAAGTAAGTAGGGGTCTGGAAGGATGACACAGTGGTTAAAGTGCTTGCTTTGCAAGCACAAGGCCCTGAGTTCAGTTCCCCAGCACCACATAAAGCTGGGCATGGTGGTGCATGTCATAAGTCTGAGACCAGCCTGGGTTCCATAGTGAGTTCAGGACTAGACTGTGCTGTGGAGCAAGACCTTGTCTCAAGGAAACAAACAAACAAAAACACACAAACAAGCAAACAGGTAAGCATGTCGAGAGAGCTTCTTTCTCACGAACAAGAGTAGTTGCACTTATAATATGGCTTTACAGAGAGATGTTGTTTCTCTCATCTTTTGCCTTCTGCCATGGGGAGCCAGAGCACACCTGCTCCCGGAAGCATTCTGCATCAAGGTACTTTCTTAGAAAGAGAGAGCTGTCTTCAATGACAGTGCAACCACTAGTACCTTAATCTTCTACTTACAGCTCTGGAACACTGAGGAAATAAATTTCTGTTCTTCACACATTACCCCGTCTTGGGTATTTTGGCATAGAAGCAGAACTAAAACACCATCCAGATGCAAATTTGCTTTTGACCATGAAACTTCATATTTAAATTGCTACACAGGCGGTGCTTCACATAAAGTCAGGCCGAGTTGCCCCATTTGCACAGGGCACCTGTAGTTGGCTCTCAGGCATATTTCTGGCCATTACACACCTTCAATCACACATCTATGCTTCATAGTATTAGCTATTTATGTTTCTGCCTTCAGAACTATCAATAATGCAGGACTCAATAACTTGAACACTGGTAGTGATGGAGAGGGGAAAGTGTGGGTTTTGTTTGGGCAGCAATCTTCTCCATGTGTGTCATGCATGCAATTCTTAGACACTATCTTCAACATGGACTGCTTCTTTAGCAGAGTTACCTGGCTACCGTGTTTCTTTTTTGAGACTCATCTAATTTTTTCACCAGGAAATGACATAAGTGCTAATGAGAGGAAATATGAGGCCCTTCCCTGTGTTTTTATAAGCCCTTTTCATAAGAATTTCTCTTATTTATTCTCTTAGTCTCACAGTATTTACAATAACGCTTAGTACACAGTGAAACAAACTAAGAACATAAGTGAAAACTAAATGCTATTCATTTTACTTGTTTAACCTAAATATAAAATATAAAGATTTTTTTAATAGACTCAGAGAAAGTTAATGCATTGTAGAATGACCATGCAAGCTAAGAAACTAACTGAGCTGGGATTTTAATTCCAGATTTAATTGGTTTCAAAAATGTGCGTTTTCCAATGTCATGCTGCCTAAAATGAATCAAAAAAGATTGGTAAGATACAGATTTCAAAAGCCATGGAAAAAAATTACTTAAAAAGAAGGAATAAGAAGGAGTTTCTACTGATAAATGGAAGAAGATGTAAGTGCTTTAGTATTGCTGGAAATCAAACAAGCACAAAAATTGGAATATCTTCACCATTTTTCAAGCCTGCAAATGAGCTCACCAGCAGGAAGAAAAGTCCATTGAACAGACTCTAGAGCATCTGTTCAATGCTCCACTTTAAAATAATTTATAAACTGTCTTCAGGTTATGCAACTTGCTTCCAAGGGACCACTTCCTGCATGGGCAGCCAATGGGCACTGAGAAGAGGACATATAGGAAGGATCCCATCGTTCCTGACTTTGATGTTTGCCCTTTGAAAGATTTTGGTATTTCACAAGGCTAATCTTTGCACCACCCTATACCAAGGGTTTGGTCTCTAATAATTTCCGGTCTTCCCTTTCAATTCTAGACAAGTTTTGGCAGCTAAAAGGAAGATTGAATAATTTTTTTTTTTTTTGCTTAAACCACCTAATTGGTGTGATCCCATATTTTGTTCGTTGAGAAGAGTAGTAGAAGCAATATTGACCCATCACTGCTGCCTGACAATGAAATGTCAGGACAGGGCTGTGGCAATATTCTCCGTAATGAACCAACTCTGAATACCAAGTCAAGCCGACTAGAGGAAATCAAGTGCGAATGAAAAAGTATAAACACTTCTGATTAACAGCCAATAGCACCAGCTGGAGCAGACGCTCTAACACAAAAGGGTCAGACTTGGGCCTGACAGGTTTGGCAAGGCAACCTCGTTAACAGCAAGATGAAGCTTCATTTGCTCACAATTTTATAGGTTGTTTCAAAGAGGCCTCCTGCAAATTGACTCAGAGATGGAATTGCAGCTAGCTTGACTTTTCCTGCTAGAAACAAAGGATGCTGCCAATTCTTTCTTGGTGCTTAGAGAGGTTCAGATTCAAAGGGGAGAATACTGGTAACACCAAAGGGGAGAAACGCCACAACACCCCGTGCTCACAAGGACTTGGGAAGTTTTTACTAAGTAGCTAAACCGATTTGGTCATTTACTCAATTACATGGCTGAGCAAGGAAAGCAAAGCTCTTGAAGCAAACAAACGTGGGAGTTGGTGAGTGGTTTGTGGCATTCCAGTTTAAGTCAGACATAATTATTGACCTTAGTCTGAACACTAGTTATGTAGGAGGGATTTGGCGCTATCTTCTCAAAATTAAAGAATTTTGAAGCTGCATATGTGGTATAATATTTTGCACAATGCCACACTAACTTGAATATAGGCAAATATACTGGCTGTTAGATTGGGTGACCGTAGGCCCTCGCTCTTATTCTGATATCATAAGTAGCTGTTTGTATACTAAGTTTTTCAATAGGACATTTTATTACTCTGGCTTTCAGTTTCTCCTCCGGAAAAGGAATAAGTCAGTTTACTGGTTCCAAATGTGTATGTGAATCATTTGGAGGCCTTGGTAAGTCTCATATTATTTGGCCCAAGTTCTTCCATTGTCAGAATGTAAGATACATCTCTACAATTTACATGTCAAACTACTGATGACACAGATCTTATTGGTATGGGGACCGCACTTTGAGAATTAGTGAACAACACTAACCTTCAGGTTTCTGTAATTGTGATGCAAGAACATTAATGAACTTAACGATGAGGTATCTAATTTAGACAGATTGTCATTTGAAGTTGCAGGTCACAAAGAGATTAGTTTATTTAAATACATTTTTCTCACGTGATGTGTCTAGAAATCAACAACAGAATGTCAGTTCTATTACTTGGAAACAATTAAAACTCTGCTCTGTAAAAAAGTCCTGATTAGATGAACACTATAAAAAAATAAAATGAACAAAAAGTTGAGTACCTTCTAGATCTATTCCAAAAACAAGAAGAATCTAAATGTTGACCAATTTAAATAGAAGCCAATAGCTATGAAACATAAACCATTTCAGAAAAGCTCTTGTCTATGCAGGTTGTAAACTTTAAAAGAAAAAGCCGGAATATGGATTAAAATACTGGTGTTAAATCTGTTGACTTCAAGAGAATCATCTAAAAGAATTAAAAGAAAGACATTTGGCTGAGTCTTCTCATGGCTGAGATTTCGAACTCAGGAACGGTGGTCTTCCACCTACCAAGGGGTCCTATGTACTCCTTGGTTCCTACTTACAGACTTCCATGGACACAAAACTTAGTGTTTTCAGAAATGTATGCCTTCACATATGTGTGAATTGAAAGACATCTCATACATATGGGAATAGAACCAAAAAAGTAACTATGCTAGTAGTTACATGGTAGTTATACTGAGAACCCTGAATAAAGGAGGAGGAAAAAAGAACACTGGAAGGGATGAAGGGGAAAATGGGAAAAAACGAGGATTTCTATGCGGAGGAGGTCGAAATCCCAGGGAGTGGTAACTCTCAGTTGTTAAATAGAGCAGCAGGTTTAGAACGAGTGTGTGTCTTGAACAAATAAGAAACATTTCTTAGAGCAACAAAAATAACAATGTGTCTATCAGAAGCAAGTTAAGAAAAGGAATATTATGGTCTAAAGTAGAGAAAATAATTTGGTTTGAATATTTTAATATAAACTATCAAAGTGTTCTTACCTAAAGCTAACATATATAATATTGTGGTTCCCATAGATTAATGGACTATTCTTTTCAAAGGACCATCAAAAATTTCTAGAAATAGTTCTACTCAGAACTAGGGGTATCGCCACGTCCAGTTAGACATTGGCTTTTGGGGATGGCAGAGTAATAAATACTCTTTTAGCAAAGAATGGTTAGCCAATAACATTGCCTGGGTGTCTGTAAATTTTTTGCTTTAATTCGTTTATCCTTCAGGAGTTGGACCGAGCCTTTTTGCGATCCAAGAGACACGGCAGGATTACTGGGCATAAGAATTGAAGGAGATGGCACATCCAGTGTGAAGTCTTTGGAGAGGAAAACCTTTGCTCCCAGTGATACTTTAGGCGACCTTCTTAAAAATAAGTTCTCAAACTAGCAAAAGACCTAGAATCTTCCTGAATGCAGTTTAAGAGGAGGAAGAAACACACAAAAGAAAGCTCAAGGCAGTACTAAAGGAGTGATGAGGCCTGGGTTCCTATTTCCTCTCCAACAAGCAGTATAATCAATGCTTGGAATTCAGTGAGCCACATCTAAGAAGTGAGCGAGATGTCAAGGAACCAAACTGAGGGGAGCACTCAGTCCTCTTGGGTCAAAGTGGTAGCCAAACCAATATGAGAACAAATGAGTAAACGACAGCTTTCAGCGTTGATTTGGATACTTGTGTTGATGGGATCTTTCTCAGTCTAGGCCATTTTGAAGAGCCACCTACTATAGGGTCAGTTCTTAATCTAAAGAATCAGGTCAGAGGCACAAGCTTTTTGATGATAACCAGACGGCCTGCACTCTCATTTAGATCGTTTTTCTCTTTTTGCCAGATTACATAGTGTCATCTTTTGTTTGAGAAGAGTAAGTCTTTGCAGACATAGTTTTAAAAAGAAGAGCTTTTTTGGAATTCTTTCCTAGGTAAGTGCCTCCCCCTTATTCTTCCAGGAATGTTTTTGTCCTGTATCCTGACCTGCCATTTTTGTGTTGAAATATATAGTCTAACAGATCTTTCCTCTGTGGTCATATCCCTCAAGTTTTCATTTCAGACAAGGGGAATAAACAAATTACTTGATATACAGAGGTCAGTAGTTTTATTGAAAAAGGACATTTTTTAAAATCAGAGAACATTTGACAATATTTGTATGCTTAGCTTTCAAAGTGGCTGGGTTGGCGCTACCGCTAGCTTTCAGGCAGAAGCATTGGATATTACAGAATATCCTAAAATCCACAACAAACCCCTTCCCATTCATGAACGGCCAAGTATTATCCAGCCTTAAAAACCAAGAAATCTGAGGTTAATCTTTGGCATAGGTAATTAAAATGTTTTTGTCAAAATGAATGTAGTGATCTCAAGTTATATATGTACATATCTATTTTATTAAATCATTAACTAATATTTAATCATGATTTTTTAAAATAAGGTATCAAATATTAAGAGATAAACTTGTGACTAGTCCACACACAATAGATAAATTCACTCTTTGTGGTTCCTGACCCTTCCCACGATCAGAGGGAATTTCTACATAAAGGACTTCAATGTGTTCATTTCCATGATCCATGTTTCCAGATGAGTGGGAAGCCCAGATACTGAGGAGCTTTTGGGTGGGATGCAGACCATACCCGGAAAACAATGGATTTGTCTTTTTTTATAGAGCCTGACGTGGGGTTCAGTAAACTGATCAGACAGTGGCATCAGAAAAGCCCAATGAACTTGAGTTTAGAGAAGAAATAAAGACCAACACCTCAGCTTCAAGATTGCTTTGGATGAGACACTACAGGTAACAACAACAAAATATTTTCCAAAGGTCACTGAAATGCATAAAACCCAGTTTTAGACTCTACTCTGAGTTTAATAAGTTTGGTTTCCGTGTGTGTGTGTGTGTGTGTGTGTGTGTGTGTGTGTGTGTGTGTGTGTGTGAAAAACTGATGTCTGAGGAAGTGGATAAACCTAGATACAACAATCAGTCTTTTTTGTACCCTGAATAAGCTAGCCTTGACGATAGAATCAAGCATCCCAAACAACGCCAAGCATACCAGGGCATTGTTCCTTTACCCAATTAGATGTGCTTTCCTTTTCTGTTCATTTCCCTTTCTTTTCTCTTCTTTGTTTTTACCAAGCAGCATACATGAAAAAAGAAAATGAGAATTCAAACTCCTGGCTTCCCTGGCTGCTCCTCACGGTACAGATGAAATCAGTGTATCCGCAATTTCACCTGGAGTAAGCCTTTGTAATAGAGAGTCTATGAAGCACCCAACTGTGGAAAACTGACCTATATCACACAGTCACCGAGGAAACAGACACAGAGCCCATTAGATGAAATCCTAGGACTTCCAAAGAAGTTTCTTCCTTCTCTTTTGGAACACGCACCTATTGTGTGGTCCCTACAACACCATCAAACTGCCTCTTCTAATGATTATCGTTTCAATTCCAGATCTGAATTGAGAATAGTAGTAGTTGGAAAAAATGGAAACTCTGCTATCTTCAAACACTTTTGTTTTCTTAATGAATATTAAAATAATGACAGAAGGATAAATATAAAAATAAAGGAAAATAAAAAGTAAAAGACTAAAGCATGTTTTAATAAAAGAAAGCTTCAACCAGAAGATGGAAATGTATTTCTATTTTTTTTTTCCATGTAACATATAACTCATACCGATTCTTCAAGTGGTTAACCTTCTGGGATAATAAAGAGTTTCACAAGAAATAACTTCGCAATACGTGATGAAAACCTTAAAGATATGAATAGAGTTTGACCAAGCTGTTGCATTTTCATAAATTTATGTTAAAGAACACCTCACTATGGGCAGAAAGGTATGAAAAATTCCTTCTCATTTAAAAGCAAAAATTTTGAGAATAGAAGTTATAACTTACTTTCAAGTAGTCAATAAGAATTATATTGTGGGAAAACATAAATGTATTAATTTTTCAAAAGCAGTTTGTCAAGTCACATTATTATTTTATTTTGTTTGTAAAGTGGCATTGCTACTTTATTTCATATATATTAAAAAGGCTGGGAGGGAATACCTTGAATATCAGTGAAATAAGTAATTTTATTCTTTTTTAAATGAAGAAATATTTTTATTAGGCTAAAATTGCTTTACAATTTTAATGAAAGATTTATTTATTTTTAATGAATAGGCATGATTTTTAAGCCAAATTACTAAAAAACTCAGAATTTTCATCCATGCATTAGTTGTCTTACGTCACTGAGCTTGATAGACACACTGGGGTTTCTCTCAATAGAGCCAAAACGTTTTAATGATTTGAAGCAATGGCAGACGTTTCCCACATACAAAAGAAGCTTTCTTTTGGCAGTAGGCTAAAACTTCAATGCATTTATAATACAATTGCTGAATATTTTTAATGCTAGCTGTACTGCATTCACTATTGATTTTTTAAAGAAACAACCTATTTGAAGACATTTATCTGCTTGTAATCAACAGTGTTTAATCCATTACTCTAATAGCTTAATTGTTCTTTAACTAGAGAGAAAAAAAGGAACTGTTAGATTATAAACTCCTTCTTGGCTAAGTAGAGGGGGGTAAAGATTTGTGTGTCTTACTTCATAGCACTTAATTAAGCGGATATATTTATCAAGCACTGAACACAGAGATCAGAGCCACAAGGGGGGACAGTGGGACAGGCCACATGGATTGCAAATGGCAACATCCATCCCTTCTTCCCATGATGCCCTGCTGCTCAAGTAGCCCTAGAATCACAGCAGCAAGACTTACTCTACACATTTTCAGTCTTGTACCCTGCTTGCAGTGACAAAGCTAGTGGTCACAAAGGGAAATGATGCATGCCCACATTAATGAGGCTCCAATGCGCAAAATTGTCACTGGAATGTGAAAAACCCCATCACTCCCTCATTTAGACACTCAACTTCTTGAGGAAGGGAAAATGTTTATCTTCTATTGAGTCTAGCTTTTGGTTGAACGTGTGTTCAGTAGCCAAGATTTGGCAGTCTGCTAATTATGAAAAGAATTACTAACGTGCACATTGCTTAGCCCTAACATAGGTGAAGTTAATGGTTTTGAAGGTCTCAGAGATCTTTCTGTGTCATATGTTTTGGATCAGAAGCATTGAACCAATTTATTTTTTATCCAAAGTAAGTTCACATGTATGCATGCATATACACACAGACAGTATGTATACATATGAGTGTGTGTATGAAATTCCAGCCAAAGAACCTGAGTGAACAATTTCTACAAAAAGCATATGGAACTCACAACAAAATTTCACATTTTTGTTTTATTTAATAAAGCGAAGCCTTTCAATTGTTCTCAGAGCACTATTCTATTTTATTATGGAAAAAAATTAATGCATTATAGTTTCTTTTTTAACCAAAAGCATACCTAAAAACCTCAAATCAAATCACCAGATCGTCAACAAAAATTTTATCTAGGAATCTCTTTTTTTTCTAAGAGACTTTCCTCAAATTATTTTTAGAAACTTTAAGCAATGTCTTAGGACCTAATCTATGCCGGCTCTACCAGCAAAAGAATTACACCAGGCAACTTGCTTTAATTCCTCATATAAATCCCTAATAAGTTCTCTGTTTTCCCTAAGATAACTATTAATTAGTCAATAATTGCTTGAAGGCTTCAATTGATTGGCACAATAAGCAGAAGAAGGCTTATATGGTCCTTTTATTTCTGAGCTGTATTTAAGATTAAGTAAATGTTAGCAGCATGTTATTAGGCAGAATGAAGAGGATTGTACAAACCCCATGAAGAGGCTGATTAGCCAGAGGCTGGTTCCTCCATCCCTGCGTCTGTTTCACAGAGTGACACGTGACAGAGGAGAAGTAAGCACTTAAGGCTTAAGAATACATCCAAATATTGCACCGGGGTGGTCTAGTCAGCGGGATGGTCTAGCCAGAAAGCATCAAAATAAAAGTCCTTACAGAAACTCAACAAACGACCTGTAAAGCTGAAAATTGGTCTCGTTCTTGGAAATGTTCATAATAACTGTGTAGTAGACCACCCTATGCTCATTGTGTGACAGTAAAAATAAGTTTCTGTGACCATTTTATATCTGAAATTTCTTTTATTGTTCATGATTAGCACATGAAAATCGTCTGTAGCCTATATTCTCTCTGAAGTTTCATTCTACATACATTTGCATGCAGTTTTCTTTGTTTAGATGCCCTATTAACTTCCCAGGCCTAAGAGCCCTTCTGCGAGTTTCTGGAATATGTTTGAAGTTCAGATCAGATATGGCTCATTAGTAATGAATACTGGGATGTATAGTTTTTATGAATTGATATTCCTAACTTTTAAATGTAATTTAAATAATTAATCCAGAAGTTTTCATTTCAGTTAGAGCATGTTAAATTAAAACCAGAAGAGACATCTTTTTTCCATCTGCATCTACTTTTCAAACTCAGACCAGTATATAAATTGCATTACCATAAAGATGAGTTAAATAGTATTCTGCAAGGATTTACCTAAGCGATAAGCAAGCCAGAAACTTGAGTCTAATTAGTTGAAGTAGATAAGGAAATCACTTAAATATTTTTGATCAAAAACTCTTTCATGACTGTTAGCGCTCTCACTATAAGGACTACATTTTCAAACTTGTGTTCTAGTATTTTTTCACCCACAATTCCCTTCTCTGAGTCTTCTTTGTTATCCCCACCATCCTTTTCCTGTATTTAGGATGGACTCCAGTGCTTTTGCACTAAACTGTGGTCCCAGTCCTTTTATAGTTTTACAGTTTTTTTTTTTTTCTTTTTAAAAATGGGATAGGGTTTTGCTAAGCCACAAACTGCCCATGGCTGGGCATGCACTCGTAATTCTTCTGCCTCTGGCTCCCAGTTCTGGGTTCACAGGTATGTACCATCATGTCAGGTCCCCACTGAGACTTTATACATGCGGATTCCTCCAGCCTATTCCTTCTTATGAATATATTCTCTCCTTAAAACTATCCTTGAACTTTTCAGACTAAGAAAACTCTGTTGCGTCTCTTAGGTATGCACTTTTCTTGTCAGCAATTAGCACTACGTTTAACTACACATTCCTCTGTGTAATTCTTTGCTTTACCTTGTTTTTCTCAATAAACTGCAAGCAACATTAACAGTAGACAGTGTTTTGACTTTTATTCACTACTCTAAGCTCAGTCTGAAGTGTAGGCTACTACTCTTTAGTCATTCGACAACATTTACTGAATTATTGAATAAAAATTCCCTCCCTTATTTTGTGTCTACTTACAGATGTCCTCACATACAGAGCTCAGATCAAGAGGAAATAAACTCACTGTTTTCCTTAAGGCACAGACTTTCAATAGATCTACCAGTCAAGCTCCTTCAACAATGCTGAAGAATTTCACTTAAATCTACATAGAGTTATAACTCATAACAAAGCTATAAAGACACAAACAGCTAAACTATAACTCATAATATATGTTACTGAGCAATAAAAGTACTCTTCTGTCATTAGATTCGATAGAAAATTGATCAGAGACAGACTGAAATTTCATTTAATTTGTTCAAAGCTGCATAGAAACACTAGGAAGCCTTCAGCATTACCTAAGCACAAGGAAGAAGTAAGAATTTCCCTACAATGGGACTTAATATTAAAATGAAAACTCTCACAGAGTGAAGTTGAGTAGAGGATGATTAGAAACCATGGGACTGAAACAAGTGAGACAAGCAAAATGAGGGTGGAGCGCCACCCTAAAACATGCTTTAGATACAGGAGAAGAGGTCCTTATACCCAAGTGTGCCATTAGCCCACCCTCTCATATTAGTGTCCCAAGAAGAGGACCCTCTAAAACAGGTAGGACTTTAGGCACTTCCTTTAAAAATGCAAGAATCTTAAGAAAGTGGGATCACTAGAAGCAACTTGAATGAATTCTAAGGCAAGACAGGGTGAGTATAAATTTCCCAAGATTTATAATAATAGCCATGATTCATTACTTTTGCACATATGACCATGAAATTGATGGATGTGACGCCATAAGACCTATAGGGTTCCGATCGGGTGGCCGGCTATGCATTACATTACAAGCTTGCTTAAAGTGCATTCTTTAGAAATGAGTCCTTGTTACAAAGTAAAGAAGGAAAAAATCACTTGTGCGAAATACAGTCTAATTGTCATTCTCAGCTGAGAATATAAATGTATAAAGCATAATTTATCCAGGAGTTTTTATGAGCCTGGCTTTCCAATTGATGAACATAACTGAAAACAGGAGGGGAAGGACTAAGTTTGTTAATCATTCTTCAGAACTGCTGATAGTGAACTACTGAGATTCAATTCAACGCACACTTATAGACTTAGCAGGTATATGACACTGTTGCTAGTCCCATGGGCTGCCTCAAAGGTGGTTAATTCTGTAAAAGAGAACATTTAGAAAATTATTTGACTATGTTTTGCTTTTGTTTCTGTTATTGATGGTAATTAGTAGAAAACAGGAATGAAGAAACAACCATCAATGTAGACATATGTGTCCGTCTCAGAGCACCGAAGTGTTCACGTTCATTTACTTAGCACTTCACATCAGAGCCCCATCTGTAGCCAACATTGTTCCTATTGGTATCAATTTAAACTTTAAACTGAGAAATGATTAGTCAATGCAATCGGAAGACACAAACAGCAAAGCTTAAATTTATATGGCTGTCAATTATTTTTCCTGTTCTGGGCAGAAGCCTCCTTTGACCATTTCAGCTCTGCCCTACCTCATTTTCTGAGTGTGTCTGTGCGTGTGTGCGCACACGTGCACGTTCATACACTCTCTTTCTAGAAAGGATATTACGAGTATCAATTTAAATGCAAAAGTGAAAAGGAAAGTTATCCTTGCTGTTTCTGTCTGGCCACGTGAAAATGCATGTTTCTGGGTATGGCTCTGTATAGAACAGAGAGAGTTTGAATATCGTTACAGTCCTGAATTCTAATTCAACTCTTCTTCCAAAGTAAACACCTCTGACCAGGTAAATCCATGTGCCATGTTTCTCCCCAAGGAGCACATGGTTACAGCGTGTTGATAAAGCTGTTTCAATACATTCTCCAGGCATTAGATGAAATAGTTAACTCCTTTTTAAAGAAGGAATCAAATGCTTTGTGAAAAATGTCCATCAGAATGACACAACAGCTCTTGTGTTCTTTTTGAGACAGGCTGTTACTCCCTATATCCAGGCTGCTCCAGAACTCCCTGTGTATCCCAGGCGGGACTGGAACTTATAGCAATACTCCTGCCTCAGTCTTCTGAGTGCTGAGACCAGAGGAGTTCACTGCCACACCTAGTTTATGTGGAGCCTAAATATCAAACTCAGGGCCTTGAGCTGGCTAGGCAAGCACTCTAACCACTGTGGTACTCCTCAGTCCTAACACGTCAATCCTTACAAACACGATTAGGAAAGGCATCTCCCTACTTTCCAACACAATCCTGCATGCTAAGTGTTTATTGCATTCTCATTCTAGAGGAAGCAATAGTATTCATACAGGCTGTGATGACTCCAGTGTGTCTGAGGCTTGTTTCCACAGCACTGGATGATTAGCTGAGGCAGATCCTGCGTAGTACTTAGCCAGGCACTTCTAAATTAAGCTGGTCTGTAATATTGTTTGAATCATTCAACCTCTCTAAATTTGAATATTCGAACATACAGACTAGAAATAATAATATCTATTTCATGAATTAATGAGATAATATATGCCAAGTGTTTACCCAAAACTTTGATATAATACATAACAAGAATTCCAATAGTTATCATTGAAATTAAAAGTATGTTCTCTGTAATGGCTAGGTCCCAATGAACAAAAGTCCATGTCTTTACATCCTAAAAAATATATACATGTATATATGTGTGTATGTGTGTATATATGTGTGTGTATATGCACACACACACACACACATGAAATGAAATAATTTCCATATATCAACTTAAAGCTGACCCATGGAATGTCTGTCATAGACACATTACACAGTCATTACAACTTGGTTCTGAGGCTGATCTAGAAGGTTGTGAAAATAGGCTATTTTCATAAGATCCAATCTGTTGTCATCTTTAGATAAATGAACTAAGAAGTAGCATTCAACCACGTTTTAAATTAATTTTCCTAAGACTTTCAATGAGACTTTTGGGAGCTGATAAGCTTGACAAATGTAAATTTCTTGCTTGCAGTTAGCGGGGTGTTAAAGAAGAGGGGAGATGTAGGTACTAGTCCTTACATGGAGGAGGCCATGGGAGGGTGTTGAGTCATCGCCACTGTCCTGTTAAGAATGCACGCAGGATGTGAGAAAGGGAGCCCATGTGTGTGTGTGTGGGGTGGGGGGGCGGGAGAGAAAACTCAAGGCAGTTAGCCCTTGAGAGCAACTGGTCGAGAATGTTGGAAGCAGGACTATTAATGCAGCCAAGCAATTTTCATTAATCAAACTAGTTGTAGACTTATAAATGCCTATTCTACATATGTAAAACATCAAGCTTGTCAATCTTAATATGTTGAATATGACCAAGGTGATTCCCTAAATGAAACTTGCTTAACAAAGTATTATATAAAATAAAATAGCAGTCATGTGTCTAAGTTATATATATATATATATAGACAGATATCTATCTATCTATACATACACATACATAAACACATACACACAACAGATTAGGAGGAGAAATAGCCTTCCTTAAGTTCATCATTTTAAAAAATGCCAGACTTTCTAAATCTCTTATTTTGCCCACATGGAACAGCTCATATCTGCTAATGGGTTTGAGTAGGAATACAATAATATCTTTCGTGAGTTCTTATTATATGTCAACTTCCAACCATTTTACATCTATTAACTCATTTAATTGTTTTAAAAACCCTACTAGTTTGGGGATATTAATGTTCCCATTATGAGTAATAGAAATATTGAGGACGAGTAACTCATCCAGCATTAGGCTGCTAGTAGAGATTGACTGACATGTGAGTCATGGTTTCCCTCCACACAGACAGGTATGTTTATATTCTAAACCACTGCACTCGGCCACCTGCTGTAAAGAGCTTCCCAGCAGTCTTTGCACACTAATCATGTGGCTTCTTTTCTGTCAGCTTCACTGTTACTTCCCTCCTCTCTTTTTTTCCTGGTCAAGTTCATACATGCATATGCAATGTAATGCTACTTATAAAGCTCTGGCTTGTATCTAAATGTCCCTTCAACGGACAGTCTTTCTAAGATGGGCTGTGGTGGTGACAAATCTCTGCCTTCCTTAATAGAAATGAGACCAAAGAGCTGGGCTAGAAGCCATGTACCTTGTTCTGACCCTTTCCATTGACCTTACACATTTTTCAAAGTGTAGGGCTTGGCACAGGAGGAAAATTAGACTTCTTAGATTAGCTGATAATTTTTCCTGGGCAAAAGAAGCTGGATTCCTTTTTCTAGCTTATTGCAAACTTCAGGTGCCTCAGATTTCTCAAGATATTACAATTTAGCTAGGAGGAAATGTTGCTTCAGTCAACACAATTTTTGAGAAACTTGTAATATACTTCCAAATAGTATTTTAGAACATAGGTAGCCTTTGACAAGAAAAAAAAATACTGCAGAGACATGAGAGAATGAAAGAAAAGTAAGAAAAAGAAAGCAATTAAGGTTATAGAAATGGGGCATTGCTATACAAGGTGAGTTATATTGGGAAGTGGCTTGTCAAGTTAAAAATATTTTTTTCAAAACTCTTCCTTGCATAAGTCACATATTATATTGCTAAACCCAAGAAGATCTGTAACAACCAGAATTAATACTCTTATGCAATTTAGTTTCTACCGTTCATTAACTTTGTAGCTTTTCACTATAATCCTAAATTATTATTCAAAGAATAAAGTGAGATATCTCTATTCAATCGAAATAATAATGAACATAAGCTTCACCAAGGACAAGCTCATTAGCGAGAGACAATACTTTGTAACAGATCATAATGCAACTTCCTCTTTGGAGAAACAGAGAGAAAAGTAAGAAGAGAGAGAGACAGAGAGACTTCTACATCTGTGTACAGTTTTACACATAAACTAAAAATTGTGGGTAAAAATAAACATATTTTGAGGAGATATTCTCTAGTTAATCCCTGATGTTTGACAAATCTTCATGAATGCTTATTATGAAATACAGAGATTTGTATCTGGAGATTCTACCCCAAATAACTTTGAGCAATTCAGAAGGAAGGAGCTACATGAACTGCTTTTCTTGATGTTTTATACTGTGAATCAATCACCATTTATTTAAAGTGTGTCTTGGTTGTGCCAAATTGTAGCCACTAGCTTTAGGTGAAAAAAATGGTTAAAAAACTATGTTCTTATGGAACTTACCAGAATAATGAAATAATAGATCCTATTCTAAATGTTAACTTATTAAAAAGGTTGCAAGAGGCTTCCATGCGAATTCTCTGTTGCTCACATGGTGCATGGTACATGGCACGTGGTGATAACTGTCACAGGTTTGCTTCTATTCTTAATGCTCCTGTTTGGGCTTGACCAGACCCCTGAGATAATGTCCCATGCAGCCATCACATTAATCTGTAAAAACTATCAGGAAGGAGAGGTGCCATTCTTTTGATCCCCTTCCTTTCTCACTGCCACCCCCAAAAGGTCCCCCTCTTTACTGACTCCCTGACTAGGGTCAATTTCACAGCTTGTGGTCAGTCATAAAAGAAACTGTCCCCATTTGGGGGTGTTTTACAGAAACCTTGCCCTGTTTTGATATATGAAAGCCGTCAGCCAAAGTAATGGCCCTGTTCGAGTCATCTTTTATGTAGCCTTCACGAAGGGATGGAGAATTAGGTAGTAAAAACGCAAAGAAAGCCGGCACTGTTCCAAGCACCAGCCCTTTGCTCTGATTTGAAGCTCCAGCGCTGAGAACAACACTTCCGAGTCCGGCACTTCAAAGGCAGGTACATTAGCTTATTGGTTTGCTGCTATAAATCAAGTCGGTTCGTATATCAACAGAAGCATCCCTGACTAAATAACCAGCAGAACCATAAGTAGGAAGATTAGAGGTTCTAAATGTCACTAAGCTTCATAATTTGTCTGTTTCCACACTAACGAGAGAGAACCTGGGAGCTTCAGAGTGAAAAGCAGCACCCCCCCCCCCAAGGGAGCCACGCCAGAGGGCTCATTTTCTAATAACTTGCAGATGGTGATGTGGGAAGACTAGTAAAAATATCGTTCATTAACTTGGTACGTCTGGAAAACTGTGTGTTTAGAAATAAAGGAGTTGGGTTTAAGGATTTCAATTAGACTTAATACACTGAGTGTTCAGAAATGATAACGGTACTATGTGCCCCACCGCACGTATGCATTCAGGACGGCTTAGTAGGGCTCAGTAGACAGTGCCCCGTCCAGCGGGTTGCTTACATTGCATTTTCCTGGTGGACTATGAAAGGAAACATAAAAATTTGAATGTGGCAGAAAATAAAGGACCGGGATTCTCTGGCCTTTATATCGCCCCCTGGTGTACATTATATGTATCAATGGCTGCCAATGGTTAAGTCCCCATTTTAAGTCTAGTGAGTCCTTCCTGGCCCTTGAAGCACATTCTCTGAGTTAACATGTCTCCCCTACAGGTCAGAAATATCTCAGGACACCTTCGAGAGGTAGTCTGAGCATTCCTTTATTTTTAACGCACAGTCGGCAAACAAATTCAGGATCAACAGCATTTAATATCATTTTGTCTCTGACATGTTAACGGGATTTTCTGAAAAGCTTAGGAATGAAGAAGAAAAGGAAGTCAAGAGACAGAACAGGGATGGTAAATCCTGGTAAGAATGACAATACAAGGGAAGAAGGAAAGCCGTCGGGGGAGGCGGGATGGCATGACAGCCCAAACACATGTTCACCCCACTTTGCACTTCTGCAGACTGTCACTCGCTCCTGAATTCAAGTCAGTGCACAAGGGTTTAATGAGTTCCACCTGCAAGCAAAGCTTCAGAGCTTCGGGGGGTTAAAGATGTAACAATCTCCAATATTATCGATAATTTGTCTGGTGTTAAAGTTCTGCTTTAAATTACATTTCTTCAACAATTGTGATTTAGATATTATTTTGTCCATATTTCTGATGG
>PVKB01007885.1:0-25476 GCA_004027205.1 Ctenodactylus gundi
GGTCCTCTACTTGCCCTGCACCCTGATGCTCTGCTTTAATGAAATAAGTTTGGGGATTGGCAAGCAACACATGTGGCAAAAGGAAAATATAGAGGAAGCCTGAAAGTCAAGGAGAAAACCTAATTGCATCCTAACCCTAGCTCCAAACTCTACGTCCATTTGCACAGACAGACGGGGTCTAGCACTTTAAAATGGAGTGTTTAGATGACCCTACCAAATATTCATTCACTTTCCAGAACAGAGTTGGAAAGAAATGCTCCCACAGTTTGTCATTTTCCCATCCAGACTTGGTAGTGACGGGACCTCACAGCAGCTCCTAGGGGGACCTCAGTAACCACAGTGTGAATCTGTGTTCTGCAGGCTGTGCTCAACCCTGTTTGTAAAGGACAGATCCTAAGTCACAAAATTTTTCAGACACCGTGATGTCAAAGTCTATGCAGACATCACTGAATGGGCTTTGTGTGGCCATATGGGTGGAGAAGACTGGGAAAAGACTGTAGAAAGACAGCAGAGTATGGCTGAGGTTGGTCCTTCAGAGTCAAGATCAAATTAGCATTCTTTTGGTGCTTTTACCCTGAGATTCTGAGAAATGTAAAAACCCTTAATAAAAAAAAATTCTCAGTAAAAAGGCTCCATATTGTATCATCTTCAAATATCCAACATTAAAAATTAACGAGACGTTTCCTTGATAGGTAAGCAGAGAATTAACATAAGACCTAGCAATTCTACTCCTGGGTGTGTGTATGTATAGAGACCCCCAAAGAATCGAAAATAGAGATTCAAGCAAACACACTTGTACACACGTGTTCCGAGCAGCTCTGTTAGCAGTAGCTAAAGGGTGAGTCAACACAAATATCTGGCGACAGATCGTAGGAGAAACAGTGAAATATTCCTCAGTCATCCGTGGAGGGAGGTGTTGAGATGTGTCACAGGCGGGGTGCTGAACCTCAGAAGCTATTTGCTGAGTGAATAAAGTCAGCAACACAACCCATGCTGGAGAATAACACTTTGAAGTTGCGAACAGATCTTTCTGAAGGGCAGCCATTCAACTCACTAAGTCCATGATCATTAGTTTATGGAACAATAGAATGTGGATATACAGAGACCATCCGTTAAATTTATCCATTTGTTGGTTGGGTCAGCAGCCACTGATTGAGTTCTTGCTGTGTAGCAGGGACTGAACTGGGCTCTGGGGACCCTGAGGGACAGAAGAGACTTATCTCTGCCTGCAGTGAGCTTGCCATTGGGAGGTCCAGCCTTAGAACCTCCCATGGAAGGAAGCCACAGTGGTGAGGTAGTAAGTTAGCACTTGATGAAAGATAACACGTTTTCAGAAAAGTCTGACTAGTACGTGATGCTGCAGGTCATGTCTAAGGATTCCAGGACACTCATAAGCCCTGCTTCAAGGCCTGCAATGGGAACAGTTTTGAGGTTCTTGAGAACGGAAGAAGGAGCAGCGCAGATGGGGTAGCTTCTTTTCAGCACTCTTTTGTTACCTGCAATGACACTAGATCTGTATTTCGTGTGGGTTGCCTCGTGAGAACACGAGATCTACAAGCATAGAGTGTTTTCTCTTGTGTGAGAAGTTTCCATCCTAGAACAGACTGAGATCCTCTTTTTCTTCCTCTTTTCTTCTTCTTTTGAGGTACAGGGGATTGAACCCATGGCCTTCACACTGAGTTACAACTCAGATCTTTTAATTTAATTTTTTTTTTTTTTTTTGCATCTAGAGATAGATAGGTTTTCATTAAGTCACCAAGTTGCCCAAGCTGGACTCTAATCTGCAATCCTCCTGCCTCAGCCTCCCAGAGTGCCTGGACTACAGGCATGTGCCACCCCATTACCACTCTTTCTTTTTTAGTTCTTATTTTTTGAATGGCAATGAACAAGGTAAAGGTTCACCAATTCCTTATGGCCGTCGCTGATGGCCCACTATGCGTAGGTCTTAAGTGAGGCACCGAAATAGCACACAGAAGCTTATAGCTAAAATGTGGGAAAGCAGACCCATTCACTCATTCATTTCTTGATTTACAACTTTTTCAGGGACCTCCAATGATGAAACTGGTATCAGTAGAGTGGAGGACAAAAAGTAAGATAGTACATGTAAATATTGACAAAAATCTCTCAATTATTGTACATTTGAGGATGTGGATGATGGGGTAAGGTGGAAAATTTTCAGACCTCACATTCGCTTTTGACCCAAAGGGCATGTACTTGTTAATAACACTACTATGTGATGGCAAGGTGTTATAAGTTCTTTTGAGAACTGACTTAAAGGCTCATTCATGAAAATGCTATGTGTCCTAGTCATCTGCTTGTGAATGTCAGGCTAAGTCATGAAGCAGGAAGTCCACTGTGAACTCCCATTCAGGAGGTAGGAAAGCAGGTTGAGCTGGAGACCACCTGTCTGTGAAGTGAACCAGGTAATACAAGTCCTGTCTATAAAAATCAAAAGGAAAATTCTGTATTAGCGCCAAGTTACACCACCCTTTTGATTTTTCTTCCTTCAAAAATAACTTTCCTTTTCTTTGGTTTGAAAATAATGATAATAACAACTAGGACCTGTCCGTATTCTGTTGGTCAGTGGACCCAGGAGGCCATGAACAAAGTTTTGGTATGATATTACTCTTTTTTTCTGACAACCCAAACAGATTCCCAGAAGACCACGAGTTTTAGAGACTGACAAATAAGATGTTGAGTTCTGAGATTCTTTCTCTAAATCCAGCTCTACAGCGACAGGAAGATTTTGAAGTTATACCCATACAACAGGCCCTTTGGAGCGGGTGCTAGTGATAAAAACCGAGCTTTAACATATTCCATTTTAAATTAATTTTTAATATTAAAAAAATCTTTGCCTTTGCACCACCAGACCCACTTCTTCCTGGTGAGAGTCCCCAAGGAGCGCCTGCTCTTTTCTGGAAGGCTTGGCTCATCTAATTAATTAGAAATTGAAGTGTGGGGGTGGGGTGGGCAGAAGTCAGCAGGGGGTGAGAAATCAAATTCATTCTTGCCTTCTCTACTTCCCTTCCGGAGCATCTCAGCCCCACAGCGCTCTGTTTGGGAAACATTCAGGTATAATCAGTCGAACTGATTTTCAAGCCAGCCCATCCCACTATACTGGAAAGCTGGCCACATCTCTTCCAGGCTTGAGATTACCATGAGAAGATTCAGGGGTCCTGTCTTCCAGGGGATACTTTGCAAATTCCTTTGTTTAGATTTGTTTGCTACTTTTCCTTCCAGTATGCATTTTTATATTTTAAAAGTATGACGTGTTGGGTGGAAAGAAATTCATGCATGATGAAAGCATACAAAGAAAGAAAAAAAAATTTCCCCCTTCAGAAAGCTGTTTTGCTCTCATGACTCCTTGTATGGAACTGGTTCTGAAGTATGTGCCATGAAAAAAACGTTTATAATAATATATGAATTGGGGGCTGGAGGAATAGTACAGCGGTTAAAGTGCTTGCCTGGCAAGTGCAAGGCCCTGAGTTTGATTCTCCAGCATCACATACACTAAGTGTGGTGGCACATGCTTATAATCCCAGCACTCAGGAGGCTGAGGTAGGAAGATTGTGGTGTTACTGTGAGTCCAAGGCCAGCCTGGGTTACATAGTAAGTTTAAAACCAGCTCGGGCTACAGAGTGAGAACTTGTCTCAAAAAATTATACACCCCATATATATGTGTATATATATATATATATATATATATATATATATATATATATGTGTGTGTGTGTGTGTGTGTGTGTGTGTGTGTGTATAACAAAATTATATCTATAACTATATATGTATTTCTGCAATTTGCTTTTTGTTACCCAACTTTGTGTCATGGAAAGAGCCATTGTGTGTGTGTGAGTGTGCCCACATAGATCTATTGCTTGCCTTTCTTTCTCCATACTTCTTTCTGGATGTGCAATATTTGACACTTGAAAAAACTAGAACTCAAGTTCAAATTACAGTTAGAATTCAAAATGGCACAGCCCAAATAAATAAATACACGAATTAGTATGTGCATAAATCAATGCAAAAACTATCAATTCTTCTAATTGGGTGGTTGGCACATTTTCTTCAAGTATTTCTGCATTTTCCAGCACAGAATGGAATTGTTTGATGAGAAGTTAGGTTTAAGCTGACGTGAAATCTCCAACTCCCTTTCGACAATGACTGAAGACAGTTTGGGCTCCGATGAATCATGTTCTTTTCCCCAGTTGAGAACAATTTTTAGAAAATACAGTTCTGAGCATGAGTCAAAGTTGTATTGTAATTTTATGACTAGGGGAAAAGGCCTCTAGCAGATCAATTCAAAGATTCCCTCTTGGTGGAGACATTCTGCAGGGAAATAGAATGATAAAGCCTTCTGAGTTAGCCTGGATGCAGAGAGGCAAGAAACTTTTGGCTTCTGGTTGCTAGACTTTTGACTGTCAGTCAGCTGGGGTGATGGGTGACTGGCTTCTCAGAGGAAGTCTTAATCCCATTAAAGCTTATCAGAAAATTGCTTAAGCAATTTATCGGGAATGAGGCTGTGAATTACATCACCCAAGGGGGAAAAAGATTCTGTGGAGACCAGGTCCAGAATATTTCTTTTCTATGTCATTTGGTGGTGTACATGCTCACCAGCGGGGAAGGTACCAAAATTCTCTTCACTTTTGCTAGTACTGTGTGGTATAAAATGGGATCTTCCGATTCATTTGCATTTCCATGAATTAAAAGTAAGGTTGAGGCTTTTCCCAAATAGGTCAATCTCTTCTATGGATTTCTTGTTCAACCTTTTTTGCCCACTGTCTCTATGGGGAGGTGCATACTTTTCTTGGTTTGCAAAAACTCTTTGCATATTCGGGAGATTACTTAGGTATGGGTGTGTGTTGATATGAGCATTTGTATGTACGTGCATTTCTCCTATTTTATATAACACTACCTTTGGGAAAAAAAAACCCACAAAATTCCATGCCAGTTTCCCATGGGGTCTGAAAGAGATTAATCTCATTTCTACTTTGAACATAAAAACATCCCTGTCGCTCTGAAAGTTCTAAATGCCTCATTTTCCCACGAAGTAAGCCCAGGCATACTGCAAGGTCCTTCACAATGTGACCCCTCCCTACGTCCTAAGCTTTCCCTCTAACATTCCGCCCTGGCCATTCAGGTCTCAGTGTGATTCCCAGGGGCCCACAACGACCCTCTTTTATTTCTGTACAGATGTCCTGAGTTGACCCTTTTTGTGAAGATCTTCACTGAAGACCCGATTTGCCCTCCACTTTCTACAGAAAATTTTCTCTAACTACCCACCTTGCAGGTCACAGACAAAATCACTCACCCACTTCTCGGGTGCATGAGATTATTCCGCACAAAGCTCATTTTACTTTAGTTGTACCTAGGTTTGTCTTCCATTGGAGAATTGAGCCACATGAGTTGAAGGACTGCGCTCTTAGGTTTTTGTTTGTTTTGTTTTCTTTATTACCCTGAGCTTAGCATAGGGTCTGGCAGAGCGGAGAAGAAACCCCACACATGAGGGTCAAATGACACACGGTGCCGTATGGAGACCCTATATTAGAGGGACTGGGACATTGGGTGTATCTCTCCACTTTGCCAAGCAACAAAAGCCAATGACAGAGTCTAAATAAACTTGAAATGAATGGGAGGAACTTTATTGTCTTCTCAGTGGGTTAATTCAAAATAGAACAGAATCTCACAGGCTCTGCCTCAGTGCGGGAAGTGTTAACACAGATGCCAGGGCAGAGCTCAGGGAAATTTTATTGTCTGCCAGATTTACAAATTGGAATCGATCTTCATTCAACGGGTTTGGCCAAAGTTTCTGTGAAGTGAACACAGCGAGAGATAGGTGCCTTTCAGATCACCTGTGATTAAATTCTCTGCATTTCTCTTCAAACAAAAGTGTTTCTTTTTTTTCCTACCCGCAACATATAATTTTAGTCAGCTAACACTAAATTAGACACCCACTCAGATTTATTATGATAAGAACATTCAGTAAGCTAATTCCAAGATGATGACTCCTATAAATTCTTATAATTTATTATTTAGTACTTTGGTTTTTAATCATTAAGTACGTGAAGACTTTGTAGGTCAAACCTGTATTAATGAAGACAGTAATCTATTTTTCAAACTCTGCTCCTCACCCACCTTTCAAATTGTAAATTAACAGAAATAGATTTAAACACACTTGTAAGAACAAAGGCAATAATTGGGAGGTGGGGGGCTTCACCCCCAATTGCTTAATCTTTTTAGATCGTCAGTCATCACTCTGATTTATTTATAGAGTATCATACTCATTTTTAATGATGTATTGGAGTCCAAATCGGAGATACTCTTAGTTCACTAAGAAAGTAAGACCCACAGCTCATATTCAAAGACTCATCTAAAACACACACACACAGAGTTCAAAAATCAGCAAATATAGATTTTTGTTAGTTGTTAATCTTAACCCAAAGCAGCAGTTTTTATTTGCTGTGGTGTTAAGGTCTGACAGAGCCACAGAGACTAACTAAAATATTAGCTAAATAAATGCTTTAGAAAGCTATCAGTGTTATCTAAATGAAAAGTCTTCTTTATCTCCTGAATTCATTAGAACCTGTCTCATGATTATTTCAAATATTTGGTGCTGAAAGACTTAAAGGTTTTATTTGGGGGAACAAAAAAATACTATTTGATCAACTGTATGCAAACGATAAAGCTACCTGTGCGGTAACATCTTTCCCTTTAGCTCTAAAATAAATCATTTGTATTTGATATAATACAAGCTCAGCCTAAGCCATTTCAAAAATAAAAGTGAAAAGAACAATGCTCACTAATATAATTTTAATCGAGAAAAATGAAATGTGTCTGGCAAAATCACTCCTACATGAAAACAAGCATGAATATGCAGAGAAAAATCCAGAAGGAAATCAAGTGAAATGACAATCACCTTTTCATTTCCTTCATTCATGTTTTAACCCAACATTCTGGAAGTTCTTTTAGAAAGAAAAAGACATATGGTGGAGTTCATAATAGTGCGAGCACTTAAAAATCACCAGTGTCTGCGTTTTCATACAATGGTCAGTGTCCACTTTGCCTGAAGAGTTACTGTTGAGGGGTTTGCTCTTAAATTCTGGCACCAGGGACTTATAGCACCCCTTTTGGCTCCAGATAGTGGCGGTCTCTACAGACTGCTTCCTATCCAGAAGCCAACTGCACCCTCACTGAGCCGCAGATTGCATGCCGAGTTGCTTTGAAAGTATTTTTCTTCCCTTTCCATCCACGGGGGAAGAGTAGACAATCAGAGGTTTATAGAAGAAGCCCTTGATAAGTAGCCCAGATAGAGATATCTCCCAAGAGGATCTGCAAAGAACAGAGACTAGTGAGATGCCTTCAGTGATATGGATGATGGACAGTTCCACTCAGATTTTTGGGTTTTAATTGTCAATATAAATCGTGATAACTAAAATATGAAAATAGTTACACATTGTTATGGATTTGCCATGGAACTGAAGTAACCATTGGACTGATACTAACTAAACACACTAATTGCTTCCACTCTTCTCATTTTATGGTGGGGAAACCGAGGCAGAGCATACCTAAGTATTTGTGTGACCTTGGATAAGTCAATCCTCAAGAGAGTCAAGGTACCAACTGCAGTTCATCTGCCTAGTCTCCAGGATGTCGCCTGAATATTGCCACCAAATAGCTTTTCCAAAACCGACAGATGCAAAAGTTCCGGGGGTTGGTGTGTGGAAAATTTTCTAACCACAAATTTGCCATTTAAAACTCAAAAGGCAGGCAAAAACATTTAGGAACTCCTCTCTTTTCCTTTATTTGAATAGTCATTAAGCTCTTGGATTATTTATTCTGTAGGCAGAGCAAATAGGTCACATTAGTATAAGTGAGTAACAAATGACTCCACAGTTTAGCATCTTAAAGGGGCAATAAACATTTACCAACTCACATAGTTTTGTGGGTCAAGAATTCCAAAGCAGTTTAGATGACAGTTTGACTTGGGTCTCGTCTAAGTCAAGACATAAATTTCAGTTACGGTCACGGGAAAAGCTTAAAATGGGTCCAGAGGACTTGCTCCAAGATGGCACACTCACATGGCTGGCAAGTTTGTTTGGCTGTTGGCTGGAGGCCTTATTCCCTGCTCAATAGGCTTCTTCATAATTTTACAGAATGACCTCACAGCATGGCATCTAGTTCCCCCCTTAGTGAGGGATCCATGGGAGAGGAGAGAAGAGGTCCTAATGTCCTTTCATCTAGCCTTAGGGGTGACTCTCTGTCCTTCCTTGTGAGTTACAAGGGTCAAAGTTCAGCCCTGCTGAGTAGGAGAGATGGCACTGGCCCACGGAATCCAGGAGGTGAAGGTCACTGAGGCGGCCCTGGCAGTCGGCTCTCCTGCTCTCTCCTCCTTTCCTTCAGCATCTTCTTCAGGGATATGCTCTGACATTTCACGAATTGAAAGAACTGACAAATGGTGGGACACGAGAATGAGAAGTCACCTTGGAGAATCGCAAGGCTTGTGCTGACTCCAGATGTGCAGGTGGAAGGGCCACTGAGCTGTGAGAGCTGGATAGCCCCCAGGGGGTTAGCACAGGGAAGGCATCGGCCACAGGGCACCAACCACACGGCAGCAGCTGTGGCAGGAGGGCTGACCTTCTTCCAGAGGCCCAGCCCACTGCATCGCCATGGTCATCCATACCACACAACTCAAGGCAACTGTGCTTTTGTGAATTCTTTAAGTAAATGCTCCTTAGCGCCTTTGGCAAAGAGTGAACGATGATCGTGGCCAGCAGAAAAAGAAGGGCAGCGACTTATTTGCAAGAATGAAAACTGTGCTAAATAGATGCATCAGGTCATTAAGAAAATATAGAATCTGAGAGGAGGTAAGAAGCGGGGAGGTGTGTTTGTCGGATGCCCATCTATTTTGGGAATCTCATCTATGGGACGGAGACCCAGTGGTTCAACCTCATCACCACCTTATGGTAGAAGCAGAACAGACTGATCTAGGCTTCACTTTCTGCTCCGGGGTCAGCCCTAGGCAAATCTGTTAATTAGGCTAAATCCGGCCTGCTTAGATACTCTCCTGCTCTCCATCTCTGCACCCTCTTTCCTCTCTATACCAGGCCAGGCTCCCCATGCCCTGCGGCTACACCAGATAAAGCCCTTCCCATTCCCCAGCATTCCCAGGGCTCTCCACTTCATGCCCCATATCTACAGAAGTCTGTCTCTATCTTGGCAAGAGCTGAGAAACAAATGGAGCCTTTCACTTTAACAGTGGTCCTTTTGGAAGGCACTAGTCCAGCCTGCACAACTGGTTCTAACAGAAAGTACAGCTCATTTAGATACCATGGCTGGGATGCTATGTGGGGGCAACGAGGACTTGAAGTTTGTCTTAAAAGTAGCAACACCAACAACTACAAGCAGCGTCTGTGGAGGTCAATGCTGTAAAAAGCTACTGGCGCCTTGTTTTCCATACATTAATCCTTTTGTGTTTGTTAGCATTCACTGCATAATAAGAAACTTCAAAATTCAGTGAATAAAAACAGCAGCCAGTCTTTGTGTGTGACCATCCTCGGGCTGGGCACCCTCCCTACTGTGGGCTGTCTTGGCTGATGTCTGCTGGGCACTCTCATGTGTCTGGAGTCTGTTGGTGGCTTGGCTCATAGCTATGACTTAAGGTTGACCTCATGCAAAAGGCATCAGCAGGTCACCACCTCAGTTCTCCTCACGTGGCTGCCATCCACCCACTGGCAGGTTAGCTCAGGCATGTTCCCATCTCAGGATAGTAAGAAGCAGAAGAGTGACCCTGGTGGCCAAATGCTTTGGGGGCCTCCTCTTGGAGTGTCCTTGCTAAGGATCCACTGGCCAATGCAAATCACACAGCCAACCTGATTTAAATGGCGGGGGAGCAGATTCCACCTCTTCATGGGACAAGTGGCAATATTCTACAACAAGGGTGCCAAGAAAGTGGAGGAAGCAGCTGTTTTTCTGCCTCTCTCTCTCTCTCTCTCTCTCTCTCTCTCTCTCTCTTTTCTAACAACCTAGCATTTTTGCCATCTACCACACTTTCCCCAAATCCTATGCTGGCTTGTTGTAATTGTTTCTATCTTATAGAAGAAGAAACTAAGATTTATGTGTTAAATGTAGCCCAAAGTAAATGTAGAACAAACTGAGTTGTGTTGTATTGGAATCAGACAGAGATCCACATTAAAATGTATGAATATAATATTAATATAATGTGTCTTGGCTTAGGGAATGGCTTAATGGAAATCTAGCATTGTGTAAAGCCTGGGTTTGATCCTTACTGCCACTACCATCATCACCAAAGCAAACAAACAAACCAAGTTTTTGTGTCTATTTTCTGTCATTTGTGCCTATTAAAATATACAATATTCACAGGCATGGAAGTAGAGATATGTATAGTATATCCATGGGTTAGCCCACATATATTACCAAATTCTGCTCATTGAAAAATTCAGGAAGAAAGGTATCCTAGTAGCTATGAACATACCTAGCACCCAGACACTGGTTCTATGGGTTTAACAAAAGGAACCAAAACTTCTTCCTTAGAGAATTACTCAATGCCAAGATTTATATAGGGAAATAAAAGACAAGCCTGTAGCTTCTTGCAGCACCCAAAAGGTCAAGAAGTGCTCAGAAAATGACAGGCCACCTTGTAAAGGTACAGGAGTCAACCTAAGTGATCCCAATGGCCAAAGCCAGAACAACTGGAGCCACAAAATATGGAAGGATAGTGTTTGTGCTGTAACCTATGGAATAAAATATTCATGCATCCACAGTAATGCAAATGGAAAAAAAATAAGACTGCCGAGATGGCAATAAATGAAATTTGGTACTTTGGACTGGATCCTGTGGCAGTGAAAGGATGTTGCTATAAACACAGACTCTTCCAAATCAAGTCCATAGGTTAAAATCTGAGTTTGGGGGCTGGAGGAATGGCTCAGTGGTTAAAGCACTTGTAGAGCAAGTGCTAAGTCAAGCGCTAAATACCTGAGTTTGATTCCCCAGCACACCACATAAACAGGGCATGATGGAGCATGCCTATAATCCCAGTGCTCAAATGCTGAGACAGGAGGATTGCTTTGAGTCCAAATCTAGCCTGGGCTCCACCCTGAGTTCAGGATCGGCCTGGGCTACCGAATGAGACCCTGTCTCAAAATAAATAAATAAATAAATAAATAAATAAATAAATAAATAAATCTGAGTTTGGTTAACAGTTTTTACCAATGTTAACTCCTCACTGCTAAACAACAAATAAATAAATAAAAGTAAATAAATCCATTGTCTTGGTACTAGGGGAAGCTGGATAAAGCAAACAGGGGAGCTGTTGGCACTACTTTGTGACTTTCCAAATTAAAACTATGACAACATTGAAAAACTTTCCCAAGGCCACACAGCATCTGATGGTTAAGTCTAAACTCAAATCCAGTTTCTTCCAATTGTGAAGTCTATTCTTTTCCCCGCATCCGCCATGTGTTTCCCAGCTACCCCAGAACTGGTTAGGGCTGGAGTTTCCTGAATGAATTATTTTAAGAGGAAAAACTGGTAGCCCAATTAGGTACAAGCTCATTTACATTAATCAGAGAAAATGAGGCACAGGCTCTTTAAAACATACATGGAAAAGATCTTGTCTCGGCTCCACGAGCCCACCGCCCAGATAGGCCAGGTTATAATGTCCTCTCGTGATTCTCCACAACTCAGTTAAATTACTATAGGACTACACATTTCAACCTTCAACCATTTTGGCACTTAAGATGAGTGTCTGGAAGGCCATCCTTCCGGGAATTTAGTTACCTTGTCCATTACTTACTTAATCACAGCTTGGAGTTATTTTTTGCTTTGTGGAGGCTGGCTATTAATTATGGTGGCAATGCAGCAGAGCCACACTTAGCAAATTATATGGCATGGGAAAGCTCTTGCTTCGGGGAAAAATTATACATTTTGTTAAAAGTATGTTTTCTAAAATATTATATTAAGCCTATAAAACAAGATCCAGGAGAGCCTGGAGATCCAGCTTGGGGACTTTAGGACATATTTGACAACTGACTCAAACAGAGCTGCTATTGCTAAACAGGGTCGGAATGGACAGGTTCCACTTGAATTCATGTCAGCAGGGCCCAGAGCGTGGGAATTTCCATTTGCACTGGGATAAAAGGAAGGCCTAGGGATCTTGTTGGCCTCTGCCCACATGCAGGCAATAAATTAACCCTACAGGCACTTTCCATTTGAAATAGTGGTAGTGGATTAGTAAGGTAGTATTTTCTTGAAGTTACAAATTCATTCTTTTTTATTTTTTTAATATGCAAAGTCCACAGAAGTACTCGAGTATTTGATTAAGCAGAAAGCGAGCAAAATTGGACCGTGTATGATGGCTGGAGCAGACAATGACCCTTTGGAATGCAGGCTTTCCATCTGCTGGGAGCTTCCTTCCCTGGGCTGTGCCTGCATAGCTGGAGACACGCCTGCAGCCTGCTCAGGGAAGGGACCTTCCTGCCTCAGTAGGTCAATCTTTGTCCTTCTGCAACCATAACTAGCTCCGGCCTCCTTGGGGTAAGGCCAGTCCCCCCCGCGATCAGATGTGAGGTCATCGGGTCATCTTGGATGATGACACTATTAGCCAGTGCCGCAGCTAACTCCATTCAACCAGGAACGAATGTATAAGACTTGGGTAGATGGGTAGCTGCCTGGCTTAAAAGCCTGCAGAATCTTTCTTTAAAAGATATGTTTTAATTCGAGTATATTAATTGCATGGAAGTTATTTGACTCCATGATTTATAACCCCGCCGGAACTCGGCCGTCTCTCGCTCCATATGTGCCCGTGCCATTTCCCCCTTTGTATACCTATCATTTCCCATTGTTTATCTTCTCTGATTGATGACCGGGCTTGGGATGTTTTCTATTATGAGATTCATAATTATCACTGGTAATAGAGAAGCCTTCCCTATTATCTTCAACTAGGCTGCCCAAATTATTCATTGTAGCCTACTGGTACCACACTACAGGAAAATAAGAATTTATTTCCCATCCTGGGCATATGGTAGATAAGCGGATGTATTTATTTCTCCATGTTTCACAAGGATTAAGCTTTGAAAAAATAAATATCACTTAGGCTGTCAGTAAGCAGAACTTTATGGTTCTGAGCTGCGAGGGCCTCTCGTGGGCTGAGGAGAGCCAATCTGCACTCTGCTTTTAAAAAGAGAGGAGGGTCGGGAGGTACGAGATCAATTATAGTTTTACTTGGCTAAATAAATGAATGCTGTATATTCCGGCCATTCTGCTGGTTCACGAGACACCCAACCCACCTTGGACCCTCCTGCCAAATAACGTGCCGGCTTATTTATAAAAATGTTACTGAATTCCAACAGTCCTTGACCTCTGGCTATTCTGAGAGCACATTGAATACATCATCTGGGTTTTGCCTAATTACACATAATTAGGAAATGTAATTATGCTTTTCAGTGTTGCTCTGCCATTAGGGACAGAGTGGACAGCTGAAACACGAGCAAGGACCCAGCGCTTCAGAGAAAACAAATTAAAAATATGAGCCAACCTCTAAAAATAGGGATTGCACCGAAGGTTAGTAAATCAAACGTGGAAAAAAAACATAATAAAAAAAATTGCTCTTGGCTCGGGCTACATATGTGAAGCAACAGTTACGCCGGCTGCCTTTGTGCCGGGGACTTCCTTAATGATGTATCACTCGCATGCGTGCTGAACCCGGCAAAGGGAATGAGTTATTTGGTTCCTCAATTACTTTGATTTGCTCACTTCCCCATATATTTATGCCTTTTTATTTTTATTTCCTCCTTTACGCTGGGCCCACGCTCTAGCTGAACAAGTGATTTCCGATCTGTTCGTGGCAAAGAATCACAACGTGTCATTCTGGAGCTCGTCGTATGCTCAGGCTGGCAATGCTTCCAGCTCAGGCGCAGGGACCTCACGGTCATGTTGGGCCTGGCCTGGACGCGCATCCTCGCAGCCCAGGAAGGAGTGGGCAGCTCGGGGAGAAACCAGCCACTGCGGTAGCAGTTTCCCATTCAGCCGAGCCTCTCTCGCCAACCAGGCCCTGACCTGGTGGACTTTCCACTCCAGAAGGTAAGAATTTCACAGGTGAGGCAACCGTAAGGTTCGGGTCTCGGAAGGGTCTGGGATTGGAAGACCTCTACGCTCTGATCTCAGCTTTTGTGTTTATTGAACTTTCCTCCACCGTTAGAGGAGTTGATGGCAGTACAGGAGTGCACTTCGTTAAACACACTATTTACGGACATGTGCCTATAGTGCCAAAAAAAAAAAAAGAAAGAAAGAAAGAAAGAAAGAAAGAAAGAAAGAAAGAAAGAAAGAAAGAAAGAAAAAATGTAAAGGGGGCTGATCACCAGAAATAAAGGGCAAATGTGAGTGTGCTATGCGCAGCACTTGTGATATAAGAGCTAGCCTTGTTAAAGATTGCCTCTCCACTCACCAGTCCTGTGAGCTGCGTGAGCACGCGTGTGTGTATGTGTGTGTGTGTCTCTCTAAGTTAGATTCCTATTGCGTAGTCCTTTACTTCTAATAAAGGGACTATTTTGTTTTAAACTGTATTTGTCCTGACCCTCCCCACTGCATTTCATTTATTCCTTCTCTGATCATCTCAGATCCTCTGCCACTCATTTTCAGTTCTGGCTTTTTCTTCCCCCTCCTTTCCAATTCCTGCCTTGCTGAGTCTGTTAGGAGTTAATTCCCTCCGGATTATTTTATGACAGTGTCTGCTGCTGCTCACTCTAATCGAGGCTTAAGACACACTCTTCACAGAGTCATCGAGTGTCACCCCAGCCCTCCCCAGCACTGTGGCTCGTCATCGTGCCTTCCCTCCAAGAGGACACCAGAGTGTCCCACACGCCTGCCAGCCTTGCCTGTTGCTTAATCACGTTAGTGCTATTCACGCCCGGCAACCCAAGCCTCTCTTTTTAAAGGAAATATTTTACAACCTTTTATTAAGGCCCTGAAATAAAATTCACGAAGAGCATAACCTACCCACACACATAATTAACAAAAAATTAATATAATATCCTACCCATAAAATAAAGAAGAGAAAGAGTAATTGATAATAAAATAGGCATTTTCAAAGGGAACTGCTTAGCTGGAATCATATGAGAGCTCATAATGAGCCAGACAAATGTTTGTACCTACTTCTAAGTTCACATTTCAGAAACAAGGCAAGATGAAAGATTAGCATATATACATATAATGAATGAATGAATGATAAAAATGAACACACACACACACACACACACACACACACACACATATATACAGCAAACTCACTCTCTGGAAGTGCAAAATAAACACAATCACTGTGATTGGTAGTGTTTGCCAATTTCCATGATGTAAATACTCTGCTGTAGTCACCTGCAAACAGCTCACACAGTATCACTGGGGATAGGTGCGAGGAGAGGGAAGCAAAACCCGTTCCCATGAGCTGCAAAGAGCAGCTGCAGATCACAGTTGTTTAATCACGATGATTGCCATGGCTCCTTCTGTAGATACATCCTGGGTTATGTTAACCAACTCCAGTACCCAATAACACTATGAGATTTTTAAATAAGATACCAACAACATCTTGGTAAAATTTTCCACAAAACACAACAACACAGTCTTCCCTTGATTTAGAAGGTCTTTGCAGTCCTAGAACGCTCAGTGCACACTGTATTTCTGGGCAGAGAAAAGTGAATTCAAGGTTCAGAATACGGAAAATAAGTTTTTCACTGATACGAGCATCCAATGGCCTGTGTACAAGTCAGCAGGCCATGGGCAGTTTGTATTGTACTGTCTATGGCATCATAAAAAAGTGTCAGTGGCCAGGCCATCAAAGGCACCCCTACCCCTGTTCAAAAATGCCCTCAAACAGCAGTACTGTCTCTGTTGAGAACTGTCTAGAGTTTTATTCAGTGGGTAATCCTCAGTCCAAGAACTCTAGCACCACTTGGAGGCTTACAAGGTTGTAAGGAACAGAATCTCAGGGCCCCCAAAGACCTACAGAACCCGAATTTGCATTTGGCAACAGAGTAGGGGTTAGGGTATTCCTACGTACATCACAGAAGTGGAAGCACTGGGTTAGACAGTGAGCATCACGACTAATTGGCTATTGTGCAGAAACTCTGCTCAGTGCTAATGCAAACAACACAATGTAAACCATCATGCCCTTTGGGCATGAAGAAAAATGCCTCGGGCAGCGTGATGTCAACCCATGCCATTGTCCCCCTTTGTTACAACCATTCTGCCCACCAGGAGGACTTCTCATTTGAAGGACTACTGAATTTGTCAACCACAGACATAACTGAGTACCGAGGTATCACGCCTTACTTCTTCTCTCCCCAACTCTGCACGAAATCTGTCTTAAAAATAAGAAGACAAGGCAAAACTAAGACACAGAGTGTTGCAGGACTTGGTTCTGTGCCACAGTTCCCAGTGTGCATGCACAGGCTTAGTGATGGAATCTATTTTACATTAAACACTATCCTATGGCACACACTGAGGACCAACAGGGAGACATCCACTGGACACAGCGATTCTGTCACATAGGGAAGACTAGTCACTCTTGGAAACAACCTTGTATTTGAAGGGCATACTTGTGTGTACTGACTTACTGCAACTTCCAACTACCCAGCAACTTACTAACTTCCTTGAAAGCTAAAAGAAATCAAGGCTTGGGAAGGTCAGAGAAGGGAGGGTTAGAAAAATGAAGCAACTTTCTCAAGACAGTAAGCTACTTGATAAGTGCTAATAAGTAAAAAGAAACGTAGAATGTTTGCTCTCACCTGCCCTGAGGCTTGACTAGCACTGGGGTGAGCCCTCAGTTTGAGGCACACAGAGACAAAGGCACTTGGAGAAAAAAAATCTCCAGGGCCTCCTGAGGTGGTACTGAGAGCTAGGATTTCACCGTGTCCTGTAACCCATGCCCTACTCCAACTTACTGACCCCAGCCAAATATGTCCTTTGGCAGGAACATCAACGTGGATGTGTATTCTAAATCCTATATGCACCGAGCTAACTGTATCCTAACTCCCTTCTCACCTGCCATAATTGTAAGAGCTTGGAGACATTAAAATGAGAAAATAAACATGTACTGACAATCTGGCATGCAGCGCAATTAACAGCCATAAGTAATATTTATTGCAAAATCTTAACACCTATTAGCATGAGGAGGAGAAAAAAAGGTCACAGCTCTGAGCATAAAGTACATCCATTCCTCATCCATGGTGATCACATGGGCTTCCAGGGAGGGGATCTCACTGCTGTGTTTTTATCAGAATCGATGGCAAATACTCAGTTTCAGCACAGCCTCCTGGCCTTCCCAAGAACGTGCAAGGTGGGATATTACCAAGCCAGGGAAGTGCAGAAGAACCACATCTCAAGAACTCTCTACCCTCCTACCCCTTTGTGGTACTGCAGTTTGAGCCCAGGGCTTTCACATTGAGCTATACCCCCAGCTCATTTTTGGTTTTGATTTTGAGATCGAGTCTTGCTAAGGGGCTACATCACCCATGCTGGGTTCAGACCTACCATCCTCCTGCCTCGGCCTCAGCCTGACACTCAGGCACTTGGGACGGAAGGAGTTCTGTCATTTCTTTCCCAGGCACGGTCTTCTCCCCTTGTCCTTGTCACTCCACAGTGCTTTGCTGGGATGTCTGGCTGGGAGCAGTGTCCTGGGAACAGTGTCCTAGGAATGGCCAACAACCTTCCCCGTTCTGCTTTCTTCCTGCACAACCCACACACAGCTTAGGCAGCTACCTGCCAAAGCTCACCCTGCAGAGGGGGACAGGAGAGCCCAGAGGCCCAGGCACAGAGAAGAAGGCATGGGGCCTCCGAGGCTCTGGCTTCCCATCACACAGGTCTTTCTCAAATACTGTGAGGGAAAAAGATGTGCGCAGAAAGGAAGCCCTGCCTTCACGTATTAACATTTAGTGACATTTCTACACAGAGTGATCGTGAAAGCTAACTGAAGTAAGTACAACGGCCAGGCCTAGTGTTGGAACCTGGTGGTTATTATAATCATCAATACCTAAATCAAGGTCATAAATATACATTCACCTTGGGAAACCACTTTGGTTTACCAAGAAATGGTTACCACGTAACCACCTCACTTAGAGGTCTGTGTTCAATCTCTAATATCACATTGCTAAAAAAATAAACAAAAAGCATCTCGCTGCCAAGAAGTGCTCAGACTTTGAGTGACACCAAAAGGCCTTTGAGCAAGCCTTACAAATGACATCCTTTTTGTCCATTTTTTGACTTAAATTGTTTTTGGTTCAGCCAGTGCTGCGAATTGCCTGGACGCAGTGTCACACAGAGTGACACAAAACACGGAGGAAGAGGCAAGTTGCCGGAGAGGATTAGGGAATGAGGTAGTCCCTGCCCCGCTGCACCCTCCACGTGACAGGAGACAGGGAAATGCAACTCACACTGAGAGGTAATCTCTAGGAACCCTGATAAGAGCAAGTGGCACTTCACACAGCTCAAGTCTTCCGGTTCAGCCTAGCAGGGATAATAAAAGCCATTTGCATACAGGCAACGATTTTTTTTAAGTTTATACATGTTATTTTTTCCCTCTCTTCTTCTTCTCCTCTCTCCCTAGGGAGAGAACTGCGATGCCTAGTTCCAGAACTTTGTACGAATAGGCTCTGGGCTCCGGCTTCCATTGCATGAAACGAAGTTCTGTGCTCTGCAGACCAACTTGACCCTGGTTGTTTCTCCCTTTGGTTGTCCTTTGCCTTCCATCTCTCATCTCTTTTCCACCGATCCCTGCCTTTGGGGAGGGAGGAAAAAGAGCTCTTGGCCAAGGCCCTTCTACTGCCTGGCTCCTTATGTGAAAAAGTTCTGATCCATCAGAGGCTTCCCACTCGGAGTCCAATCCACAGGGGCTTTGGATGTACACATCCACTACAGTGGAGCTGGATCAGAATCCTGGGTTCCAGCCCCATCTCTGCCACTTATCTGCTGCCGGACCTTAGGGGAGCTGCTGTAGTGTCTCTTTGTGGCGCTTCCTGCACACACTGATTACCTAATACCACCCTCTTCAGGAATGAAGCGAAGCACTGCATTTGCAGGCCTGGTACAGAGCAGAAGCTGGGTCACACCCAAATTTGCAAACCATGTGTATGACTTTCTTTCTTATTAAAACAGTGGTAGCTGCAATTCCTGAGGGTCCCTGGTGATATGTCCCTGGGTGAATGCCTCTAAGGGGAATGCAGACCCAAGGAAACCAATCTTCCAGTTCATGAAGACAACCGCCTCTCACTGGCTGGGGCCATTGGTTTTGCAAATGGAGTGTAGAACTCCAGTCTCACCTGGGACCCCTGCCAGGTACCCTTGACCAGGCCACCCTCCTACAATCCTCCACAGAACTTCCTGAGCCCCACATCAGTGTGCTTTCCCAAATGTCACCTGTGCAGAAGAGGAGTAAACCTAGGTGCTAAACATGAATGTTATCCACTCACTCCTCATGCCCTTCTGACGAAGAGGCCAGCCAGCACATATAGATCTATTCATTTTCGCGTCTTCATGGTCAGTTTCTCCACAAATCAATAGAACAATCTGAACACACAATTCTCATGTCACTACGCATTTTGGAGTTGAAATACATCGAAGGGAACAAGGATAACAAAGCATTGAAGAAGGGGCAGCCCAGGCATTAGTATAATTTTGTATCTGGCGTTGATCGCCTCAAATACATCTGAGGATACAAGTCAGAAAACTACCTACATATAGGGTCAGAAGCAAAAACGTATGTACATTGAATTAAGATTAGAATTTTGCTTCTTTTCTGGCCAAAAGATCTGAGAGAGATTTTTCCTCAATGTCTGCTAGTGATATTTTGGCAATACTTGTTTTCTCTCTTTTAATGTAATATTTTTGTTCCTCTAGTGCAATTTGCTCCTGACCTCTCCAGGAGGTCAGGTTAGCACAGACTGAGTTATGGAACTGCTGTGTGTTCTCGGACAAGTCAATTCACATCTCTGTTTCTTCCCATATGAACATGGTAGGCACCGCAACTGGTCTTGCTGATGAGGGTGCTGTCCTGTCTTATGTCCATCCACGTATAAAAAGCTGTGTGAACCTTTCTCTGTCAGTGCTCTCTGTGTTTGGTTTTGCAATGCGCTAAGCCTCTCTCCGTGTTTCTTTCTTCAACATACAGCTGCCCCACTAATATGCCCTTGGGAACGTTTTATTTCAAAGCGTCTTTTCCTCTTAAAGTCATTATTCAGTGCAGCCCTTGAAGAGCATTTGCCCTACACCAGTCTTGTCCAAGCTTCCAGTGTTCAGTTGTTCAGTTACCACTATCCTATGTTGCAGGTTACTTTGAATGTTGTAGGAAAAAAAAAAAAAAGGAACAAACTAAAACGCCAAATAGGCTTGGCTAGGCAAGCGGCTTTTCTAGAGTGAGGGCACTTGTCTCCTGGCTTGCGAGATGGGCATTGGATGCCTTTCTGGGGTGAGGCACGTGCGATTCCAGGCTATTTACTAACGCAAGATCCTTTAGACTCCAATCTTGGGATTCACTTTATCTCTTCTCTAAAATGGGCACACTAAATCCTCTGCAAGGGCTGAATCCTGTAAAGCAGGGTCCTCCCAACCCAGGCCTGACTTGGAAGGACCCAGCAGTTTTGACAGACGACCTGTGAGTGGGCAGGAAGACCCAAGAGAAGTTCCGCCTCCCGCCAGCGCGTTCCTATCAGGTTCTAATGCTGCTGTGATCTCACAGGACACGGATGGCCTTTCAGAGCTGTCCTCCAACACCCTAGAACAGCTACTGTCCTTGGGAAAATGGCTTTTGACTAAACTGGACCCCTGATGTCAAAAAGGTTGGGGCAGCTGTAGGACACTGGAAGTAAAGCTGCTTTTTCTTTTTTTGAGACAGGGTCTAGCTCTGTAGCCCAGGCTGGTCCTCGAACCCAGGACAATCCTCCTGCCTCAGCTTGGCGAGTGCTGGGATTACCAGCGTGTGCCCCCACGGCCAGCTCTATGTGGAGTTGGAGAATCAAACTCAGGGCCTTACACTTGCAAGGCAAGCGCTTTAACCGCTGTGCCATTCCTCCAGCCTCAAAGCTGGTACAATACTTAGCAGAATACCCAATGCAGGGAAAGTCCTCAGGACAGGTGACACCCAAGGTGACTGCTCAGAGGAATACAGTACGCATGCATAATTATGATGGTCCTTATAATGGTGAAGCTAATGCTCCTTCGTGTTTGCATTTCGCAAAATGATTTCAGTCTGGGTACAGGATCGGATCGCCTGACATATGCCGAACGCCCAGGTTAGCACTACCGCTCTATTTCTTCCACATTCCGCCTATATTCCCATCTATAAATTCTCTCTGGGAGGCTTCAAAAAGAATTCCTGGGATCGGTCTGTTCCCTGCACAGCAGTCTGTCCTTACTAATCATCAGCGAGGCGGATCTTATGTTTTAGACCCTGCCGTCCCCACTGCCTGCCTCCCTCCATGTTTACAGACCTCTTGAGGATGCACTTTGCTCATTTACTATGTTTCTGTGGATGGCAACCTCTACCCTTTCCCATAAATCCTGCTTTCCCTACGAGCTGACGGGCACAGGAACCCAGATTCAATTTGGGCCGATTTATGAGCGCGGTGCGCGATCATCCTGGAAACTTTCCGGTGGCTCACTTTATAAATTAACCCCTTATTTCAATATTCTGCAGACTTAGCAGAGGGCAGCGAGTTCCACGGGGATGCTGCCCTGGGCCAGCCTTTCGGGCCTCTCGGTGTTTGTTACAGAACACGCAGTTCCTGTTCAGCACAAACAATGCAGATTTATGAGATTTATGAGAAGAGACAGCAGCCCACAACCTCTTGGTATTCAGGCCACCACACCAGTGGTTTTGGTGGGCTCTGTGCTGCTAACTTCCAGAGCCCCAAAAGCTGGACTCAGGACGCAGGTGCCAACTGTGTTCTGGTTTGACTGATGGCTTTATCCACACACTCACTCACCTGAAATGTTCTCAGTGCCTGATATATAGAAGGCATCAAACAAGCGCCGAAAGGCACAAAACAGACAGGACCCAATATTTAACCTCAAAGAGCTTGTATTCTGCCTGAAGACACACTTACGTGGCATGATAGAAAAACACGAAATTTATGGACAGCCAACCCTGCCTTGAAGCTCGCCTCTTCCAATTTATAAACTGGTTGTCCCTGGATGATTCACTGCATCCTCTTAGGCCTCAGTTTCCTCAGCCACAAACTGGGTATACTGA
The DNA here is from genome assembly GCA_004027205.1 of Ctenodactylus gundi. Lineage (NCBI taxonomy): Eukaryota > Metazoa > Chordata > Mammalia > Rodentia > Ctenodactylidae > Ctenodactylus > Ctenodactylus gundi. The sequence goes on from PVKB01007885.1 coordinate 22,250, forward strand.
TTATTTCCAGTGTCACCGAGGATGTCCTGAGGTAGCAGTGTTCAGAAAACTGCTGTGAAAACTCTTTTCTTTTTCTTTTTTTTTTTTTTTGGAATGGGTGTGTAGTATTTACTTTTAAAGTAATTTTATTGTAGTAAAAAAATTCACATGACATAAACTTTAACTTGTTTTTTTGGTAAATACACAAATTCCAAATTCTGTAACACATTAGAGCCATGGGGCTTAGTGAGGGTCTATGTCCACCGCATTTTCGGAGGTTTGCCCTTTTCCTACCTGAACACTGCCTCTCTTTCTACCCTGCCATTCATGTTGGGGCCTTTTTATGTCACTCTTTTTTGTGCATCTCATAAAAGGGACACCCATCTATAGTCAGTCTTTTGTGCTTGGTCCATTTCACTGGACATTATTGACTCTAGGTGGCTCTATTTTCATTCAAATGATTTATATCTGTCTTTCTTTATGGCTGCATAATATTTCATTGTGTACAGGTATCACATATTCTGTAACCATTCCTCTATGGATCAACAGCTGTGAAAATTCTTCAGATCACACAAATGTTTAAGGATCTTGAACACATGTCCGCAATGCACAGGGCACAGGGACATGCGTGCAGTGAAGAAGCCAGAGAGAGGGTGGGTGAAAGCAGAGACAGGAGCGGAGAGCTTAATGGGACTGTGGCAGGAGAGCATCCCGTGGCCCGGCCTGGGTCTTGGGAGAGTTTTGTCTTTCACAGGGAGGAGAGAGAGGAAGAGGAGAATCGGAGGCAAGAGGAGGAGAGGAAGGAAAGGGCCAAGCTATGAAGTGAAAATGACAAGCACAGTCCCGGTGGAAGCAGAGTCTGAACACAGGAAGAGCTGAGACAATGCCACCTCTGGCCGCTCTGCCTGCCACCAGCTGAAGTCATCCAAGAGGACCTGCAACTTTGTTCAAAGAGTAGCCATTCCTGGGAGAGGGTGTCTGGCCCGCAGAGGGGAAAAAATAAGTCAAGGTCACAAGTTCAGAAGTCATTGGCAAGCAAGGTGTGGTGGTACACACCTGTAATCCCAGCACTCTGGAAGGCTGAGGCGGGAAGATCACAAGTTCCAACTTAGTGATTTAGTGAGACACTATCTCAGAATCAAAAATGGAAAAAATAAAGGCTGGCTGGAGATGCAGCTCGGTATGATCCCTGATATTACATAAATAGAAAAACAGGTGAAGTAATTCAGCAGTGTGATGGTGAGAGGCAGAAGCGCTCTGTCTCCAGAGTCTTTCCCTAAAGGATGGGAAGGAGGAGGTCCAGATGGCCTCTGAGAGCCTCCCCACCTGCCAACCCCACCCGCTGGCCTAGAGGACTCTGCTGTTACAAATGCATGGCTCTGGGCTGTTCTCCCTCCAGTCATGACCTCTCCTGAGAGGGCCACCATCCGACAGGGATTGACGGGGGCAGGGTGACGACTTCTTAGAAAACCGGAGAAGCAAGCACATGTGAACATGAGAAGCAAGCACAATGAGAACCCACCTGTGTGACTGTGGCAACAGACTGGGAGTGAACATGTGCCTACCAGTTCTCCGACAGCCTTCCTTCCAGTGGCAGAAGCCTTCCTGTAATTCCAGCACTTTGGGAGGCTGAGAAAGGAAGACTACACGTTTGAGCCCAGCTCGGACAACTTAGCAACTCAGTGAGACTTTTGCTCCAAATCAAAAACAAAAAGGAAAGATCTGGGGATGGCGCTCAGTATGAAGGTCACAGGTTCAATCCTTAGTATCACACACACACACACACACACACACACACACACACGCACATACGGTCACTACACAGGGACCACGGACATCAGGACCCGTCACGGGAGCTTTCCTCCCTGGTATCTGCTGGAAAGAGTGTGCCAGAGAGTGCGTGGTGTGGGCTGCTACGGACTGGTGCTCATTAAGGGCTCGTGGGTTCAATCATGCCTTTTGAGGACGCTCACTGAGTACCTGTTTTATACCAGGGATTATGTTTTGTGATGCACAGAGATGATCTTATTTGGGCTTTTCGATGCCTGTAACATTGGAAACAGCCCCAGGATGGCTCTCTGACAGGTGAGAAGGCACCTCAGGAGACAAGGTGAATAGTCCCGCCTGAGGACTTCCGCTCAGTCACTGGGCTCTATCGTGGGTGGAGCTTGTCCTACAGGCCCTGTGCAGCTGGACGTGTGCACCCGGGTGCCCAGGTGGGTGCTCAGTCACTCAGTGTGACTTCCTGGAGCATCGCTCTGTTCACAGCCAAGCTAATCAAAACATAATCTTCCCTTGAGAAATTGTGGCATGTACCCATAATCCCGGCACTGTAGGAGGCTAAGGCATTCCAAGTTCAAGCCCAGACTGGGCAACTTAGTGAGGCCCTGTGTCAAAATTAAAAATACATAAATAAACAAATAAATAAAGGGCCGAGGGTGTAGCTCAGTGCAAAGGCCCTGAAGCCAACATCTACTGGTGAAAAAAAAAAAAAAAAAAAAGAAATCTTTCACATTTATCTGAACAGATACATTTTGAGTCAAATGTAAATTTTCCCCAGAGCTTTGAAGACAAAGTTTAGAGGTTCATGGAGGGCTACATCAAGGAGTTCCAAGGGTGCACTGTGCCCCCTGAAGATGGCCAGCTAAGACACAGCTTTAGTTGGAGAGGGGAAGAGGCCTCCCAGCTCACCGCGCTGGCACCCAGAGAGCCAGGGTCGGTCCTCAGCATTGCAGGGCAGCTGTCAGGCTTGGGGGGGGGGGGGGGGGGGGGGGGGGGGGGGGGGGGGGGGGCGGGATCTGGGGCAGGCCCCTCTTTCTCTTCTAGGGCATCTGATCCTGCCTCTCCCCGGAGGATGCAGACACCAGCCCCAACGCTAGGACCTCGGAGGACCTCGGAGGAAACACAGTTCCCCGTCCCACCTAAGCGCCGCTCCAATGACGGCAGTGGCCAGTCTGATAAATAATGGAAGAAGAGCTCCTGACCCTTGGGCGGCAGAGAAGCAAGGACGGGGCTGGAGCAGGAGCCGGCGGAGGACGCTCTGCCTGCCGACGACAGGGACAGTCATTTACAGTGGCAAGGAGGTAAGGAACTGTCTGAGTCCCAGGGGGCCCTGGCGGCTCAGATGTTCCCTCCAATCCCGGCTGATGCTGTCCTGCCCGGCCAAATCGACCTGAACAGCACAGGGAGCTGCACGGCCGCACCTGTCAGCCCCAATCGGCGCTGCAGAAATTTCGTTAGGAAAATAG
>PVKB01007886.1:0-25441 GCA_004027205.1 Ctenodactylus gundi
TTTTTGTGTGGGGCTGTTTTTTCAAAGATCAGTTCCAGATACTTAAAAATTAACACGTTGTCATTTTATATATCTCCATGGTCCAAAACCATGAAAGGAGTCATTACTGTCGCATTCAGCGAATCTCTCCCTTTGTTAGGGTGCCTTTGCTGCCTGCAGTTTTTATTCCTGGCGGCTCAGCATGCTGAGGGGACTGGCGTTTTGCATTTTCTTGGGGTTCATGCTTGTTTTGGGCTTCAGAGTTTGTCTGACATGCAAAGTCACACTGACTCACTTGTCATTTGCTGTGACTCAAGGAAGAACTGTTCTCCTGCACATCGGTTGACGAACATACATTCATTCTTTCTAAGAAACTTATTGATTGTTTATGAGCATCAAATGCAGGGTGAGTTTCCAACAGGAAAAACTCTTTTATTCTTGATCCAGATGGATACTTGAAAACAGAGAACGTTTATTAATCCAACAATCAGACAATGTTCCAAGGCCAGACAGCCCTAAGGGTTTTTTTTTTAAATCTTTAGTTTTATACTCATCTCGGTCAGCATTCGATAATGCACGTTTGTAATCTGTGATGGTCAGTGTTGTATATGCGCACCAGGATGATGCAAAGGTCTTTTTAATCCCCTAAAATAATATTACAGCATTAAGGAGACGAACCATTTGCAATTGGATGTATAGAAATCAAAACTGAGGCTGGGGTCATAACTCAGTGATTAGAGTGCTTGCCAGGGAAATGTGAGGCCCCAGGTTCAATCCCCCAGCACCACAGATAGCTAGGCTTGGTGACCCATGCCAGATCTCAGGAGGCTGAGGAAGAAGGATTACCATGAGTTCCAGGTCTGCCTGAGCTCCATAGGGAGTTCAGGACCAACCTGGACTACAGAGAAAGACTCTGTTTCAGAAAGAAAGAGAAAAAGAAAGAAAAAGAAAGAGAGAGAGAGAGAGAGAAGGGAGGGAGGGAGGGAGGGAAGGAGGTAAAGGGTGAAGGAAGGAGGGACGGACAAACAGATTAAGAACTGTAAGGATTGTTTCTCCCATTTCACAAAAACAAGCATTGAAATCCAAATTCTTTCAGATCTTTACTAAAATTATCAAATTAACAAGCCCAAGTCAGTTGTAATAATTTACAGGAAAACTTACTTTTCATTGTATTATAAATTATTTGCTGATTTTAGTCAAATATGTATAAGTTTAAAAACATTTTAATCAGGCATTTCAGATAGATACCTAATAAAATATTATTGAGTTTGTATAATATATATCATGACAACTTATGTTCTTCTCCAAAACAAACATTCTACCACCACTAAATGGACAGATAAATGAATAAATAAACATATTAAAGCTGCTATCTTCTGTCCGGTAGGAAAAGTCACCACACACACACACACACACACACACACACACACACACACACAATTCTTTTCTTTTTTTCTTGACACATGGTCTTTCTCTGGAGTCCAGGCTGATCTTGAACTAACTATATAACCCAGGCTATCCTTAAACACACAGAAATCCTCCAAACTCATCCTCCCAACTGCAGATATTATTCAGTTTATGTGGTGGTAGGAAATTCAACGCCCTTGCTAGGAAAGCACTCTAACCACCATGCTATTCCTCCAAGCTCCTACCCAGCATGTTAAAAGAGAAATGTTAGGGGAAGGAATTTTGGACACAGTATTTTTTAGTATCATGTGGATTCTAGGAAACATTTTTTTTAATCTGCTTTGAGTCACTTGATGAAATCTTTTAATATTTTGCTTATGTTCATAAAATTTTCTTAGGGCCAACTTAGAAAATGTAGAATACAAACGTAATAAATGCTAGAGTCCCCAAAGACCAGCAACAGGGGTATGCAGAGTAGGGAGAGGGATCAGTGATGGTGTGATGGTGACAATGATGGCACCAGGGCACACCTGCTTCACCGAAGGGCTACCCCTCTCTTTCTCCTGTGTGTAACAGGAATTTCTGCAGTTATCTGATCAGAAAACCCAGTGAAGAATAATGATTAGCTCTCTAAATTCCTCCTGTGAACCAGAGCTGACAGAGTTCGGACAAGGGCATTTGATCCCTGGAGACAGGACCAAGTTGAGTCTCAGCAAGGAATCTGCATTCGTTAAGCCTTTTTTCATCCAGGAAAACATTTAATCATTTTTTCAGCACAAGTTAGCCCACCTCTAATCACTCAGCTGTGCCCCTAGCCCCACAGACCAAGTTAACCAAAGAATCTCAGTCACAGAATTACAACTGTGAGGTGCCTAAGCAGAAAAGGGTGTAACGGTAACAGGAACTCCATGGCGCTAGACCCGTTTCATTCTATGCACATGGCCCTGTGGTGTTCTTTTACTCCCAAAGCCACACCTGCTTTTCTTTTTCCAAAAACCTGTTCTTGCTGCCAGTACCCTGCCAAACTGAAAACCACAAGATTTTGGAAGTTTATTCTCCTCCCCCACCTTGCAGAGCCAAAACCAAGGTGCCATTCTCTCATCAGTGGGAGACCCCGTCAAGGGTAACAACAGTACCTAGAATCGATTGGGATGTCATAAAAGGTATTGTTCACTAAAGATTGGCACAGAGTAGTAGTCAGCAAATGGTGATTACACAACCGGCCATCAAGAAAAATAGAATAGACAGTATCACAAAGAAGGCAACAGATGCTTTTGCAGTAGCTAAGGATAACTTAGTGATAAAAACAGTAGGTTATGCACAGAGGGAAGCCCCTTGATAGGGTAAAAGTAACCTCTTAATAAGGACCCAAAAACACAGGTGACAGTAAAAAATACACAAATTGACTACACCGAGCTGCAGGTCTTTTTAACAGTAAAAGAAATGAAGTAAATAGGCAAATCTACGGCATACAAGGAAACATTTATAAGCCAAATATCTGTTAAGGGCCTAAGACGCAGAATATATAAGGAATTCATACAACTCAACTGTAGAACAACAAATAACTTGATTGAACAATGGACAAAGGACCTAACCAGATGTTTCTCAACAGAAGACACACAAATGGTCCCCAGATACATAAGATGCTCAACCTTAGTAACCACCAGAGAAACGCTAATCAAAACCACAACAGAATAGCACCTCGCACCTGTTAAAATAGCTATACTCAAAAGCAAAAGAAGCAAGCACTGGCACGCAGGCATACAGAGAAAAAAATTACTGTTATGACCTACAATAAACTCACACAGGAGCAGAACAGTGCGCTCCACAAGCAGCTAGGAGGAGAAAGTGGAGACCAGGGATCACAGCATACAACGAACGCTTCAGTTGTAACTTCAGTTTTGGAGATATGACTCCATTTAACAACATTATATCCCCTAAATGTGCTAGAAGGGTAGATCGCAAGGATTTCTGCAATAGCAGAAAAAAAAAGTGAAAAGAAAGAGAATGGTTGTTATGTAAGATGACAGGTGTGCTAATTAGTTTGATGGTGGTCATCATTCACAATATGCCTCTCTCTATCTGATCATCCAGTCGCTCACATTAAATGTATGCAATTCCCCTTTGTTAATGTGACTTCTATTAAACAAACAAAAAAAAAATTTCATGGTTTTGAAGGTTTTCAGAAAATAAGTTGACAAGCAGTTTCGTTCGTGGCCCAGATTTTATAAGGCCCTGGACCCCCCAGCCCAGCTGCCAGCCTCCTGGCACAGGTGCGTTTCTGAAGTCCTCAAAGGACTGAGCGCTGGCAGCTTGGGAGCAGCCAGCTGCCAGCCTCCTCCTTTCCCCACAGTGGGAGGAAGTTGTTGGTTCCTGTGTGACAATTAATTAAATCCTGACTGGGTGGGCACTCTTAACGTCCTTTCCAGGGCCACAGCCTTGGAGCAGAGTTCACTGCAGCCAGCCTCAGTTAGGGAACAGGAAACCACCTTTGGCTCAGGCGAAAGCACTTGTTCCGTCTCCAAGTGGAGTCGCCCAGGTAGAGGTCTCAGTTGGAGGTCAGCCTGGGATTCTCAAAAGATCAATTGTTTCCGCCCACCTCCCCTCTGCAAGGTCCGGAAGACCACGAAATAGGATTTGAGGTGAGATTAAGGCAGCACTTTCCCATGTTGTCTATCGGGAGGGCACACTCCGGGTATTGTCTGCCAGCACAAAGAGGCTTTCAGACTTAGCCGGGAGGGACTGCTTTTGGGGAGATTATGTTTTAGTTAGGTGTCTCAGTATCCCTGGTACAAAGTGGCAGGCAGATTGAACAGCAATCGAGGTAATCTTATCAAACCAGATAATTCGGACTTTGATTTTACTGTCTTCAAATGTGGTAGCCAAACGGTCACGAGCCATTTCAGCTCCTTTCACATAGAAGAGCAGGCCGAAATTCACGAAGCCGGAGTCACGAGCCAAATACTGTTCTATGCACTCGATGTGTATTTTTTTTTCCTTTAATTGTCTCATCCAGTCCTTTATTATTAACTTCCTCCTTTTCAAAACGGAGGAAATTAAGGCTCAATAAAATCAAATAACTCACTGAAGGGCACAGCAAAAAAAAAAAGGTGCAACTTAATGAGTTTAGAATATGAGTACTTTAGGAGAAAAATTTCTATGTAGCAAAGGGAGGAACCAATAAAAAAGTCAATAATAATATATATGTATGAGTTACCATGTCATCCACCTATAGATTGATGGTGTAAAGTTACTCCAGACCAACTCCTAAATAATCAAACTTCAAACAAGATAAAAACAACTTCAAGATTCTGGGAAGAATAAGCAAGCATGTTGTAAAGGAGAATGAAATACGGAAGAGCCGATAGCAACACTGCTTTCTCCAAGTTTCTCTTCTTCTCCCTTGTCTTTCTCTTATTTATGCCTCTGTCTTGAAGGAACGCCATGGACGTGGTAAGGCATCTGAGTGACAGAGAAATCCTGGGTACAAAAACCAGGTGAAAGAAACCCAGACATCAGGGCTGAAGGACAAATAATGGGAGGTATCTGGAGAAAGGCATTTTCTGCTCCTGAATGTGAAGGATTCACATTTTCCACGCACGGGTGGAAAGCTCAAAGCATGATGGTATGGGGGTGTGATTAAAAACATGCATCTCTGGCTCTAAATCACACATATCACTCTTACTACTTCCTGATGCAGCTCTGGACACCTTCTTTCATGTTTATTCATGGCTGCCTCAGTGCCCTGAATGGGTTTGTGCTCATTTGTGCTAATTTCTGTCAAATCTAAACCTCATGGTGCATCCTCATCCACTTATTCTCCAGATCTGACGCCATGTTGCTTTTGACTCTTTCCCAGAATTAAAGCGATCAACTCATAGAGGCAGCCATGACAGCCAAGGAAGGGGGACTACCACAGGAGAGGGCTACCAGAACTGCTTTAGAAAGCGGTAAGATAGCTGAGCAAAGTGTATCTGGAGTAAGGGAAAACATTTTGAGGGGGATTAATGGCAATGTGTCTTTTAAGGTGATAAGTTTTTTTTTTTTTTAATTTAAACATCCACTGTATTTTTTAGCACACCTCATAAATTTTTTATGTATTGAGATAGGATTTTAACAAACACAGAAGGTGAGAGCTTATGCTTTGAACCTTATGAACTGTCTGCTAAAAAAATCATCATTCTTCATAAGAATGTGATAGAACCCAGAGTCTCTTATGCATAGAATTCGCTATGTCCACAAGACAATATAAAATTATTTAACAAACAAGAGAACTTTCAAATGCCGCATTCCAATGGGGAAGCTACTGGAACGCCACATGACTCAGATGTTAGAAGAATCGAGAAGCTTAAACTTAGATCAGAATTTAAAGGCCTATGATAGGGCTATCGTCAATGACGAAAGAAAAGCATACTCAAAATGAAGGAAAAGAAAGGAAATATTGGGCTGGAGGAATAGTACAGCAGCTGAGGCCCTGAGTTCAATTCCCCAGCACCACATAAAGCTGGAAAGGGTGTTGCTTGCCTGTAATCCCAGCACTCGGGAAGCTGAGGCAGGCAGATTGTCCTGAATTCAAGGCCAGCCGGGGCTACACAGTGTTAGTCAGCACCAGTCTGGGCTACAGAGGGAGACTCTGTCTCAAAAAGAAAGAAAAAAAAAAGCAAAGAAGAAAGAAAAAAGAAAGAGAAAGATAGGAAATATTAGCTGTGAAATACAGAACATGGATAAAAATAAAAAGAAATTTTTTATAATAGGAACACATAATACTTACAATAAAAATTTCATGGCCTGAGATTAATAAAATGGGTTATGACAATAGAAAAAAAACAGATAACTTGAAGGTCTATCAGTAAAAACTATTCAAGACAAAGAAAAGTCAATGATTGAATAAAAATAGAGCTGAGGTAGTGACAGACTAAAAACCTTGAAAATTCATCTCCAAAAATCCAATGAGAGGGGACAGAGGAATAGCACAGTGGTTAGAGTGCTTGCCTACTCAATGCAAGGCCCCGAGTTTGATTCCCCGGAATCCTCATAAGCTAGGTGCCTCCTAGCCTTGGGAGGCTGAGGCAGAGGATGGCCTTGAGTTCAGAGACACACAACGAACTACATTGTGAGTTCAGAACCAGCCAGGGTGAGAGAGACTCTGCCTCCAAATACATATGTACACACATACATAAATTCAAGGAGAATACTGGAAACATGGAATCAACTTTTTCCCCAAATTCTGTAAATTGACCACATACTTGTAGAAATGCAGGGAAATTTAAGACAAACAGTTGAGAGTCTTTGTAAGAACCAAGTGTCTCATTTTTAATTTCTAATTTTTATTTTTTGGTTTATTTCCCCTTCCTCTCCCAGCCACGTGGTGGCCTGGAAAACCAAGAACATGCGATCACAGTGAAAACCAACCATGTGGCAGCTGGGGGGATGGAACAGTGCCGGGAACAGTTGACAACACAATTCCTACAGAGCTGCCATTATCTGAGGTGATGGTTATCCTAGAAATCCCCATGCGCCAGGTTATCTCTAATTTTCCTGACTGAAAGGTCATTCCGTGTCAACAGCCCTGTTACGGAGGTCGTTGTCAGAAACAGCCAGTAGCAACTGATCTACCTTGTGAACTCCTAAGACTGTTACAAACAGTTGAGCAAAATAATTGGCTAGCCAAAAGTCTTTGATGATTCTAGAAGACGGAATGTCCATAGGGAACCTCCTAAAACTGCAACAGATTTCTGGCATTCTGGAATGCCGTGACCATGTGCTGGGCTGAGTATATGCCCATAGCTGGGAACATATTCAGAAAATATCTGACAAGACATAATAGATCTGCCGCTCATGAAAAAACAAAAGGAAGTCCTTCAGGCTGAAATGAAAGGACCTTGGAGAACAGCCTCCTTCCACAGGAAGATACCAAGTGTCAGTAAAAGACAATCAAGTAAACATAAAATGTAATGCACTTTCAAATTGAATTGTTATAAATCCAAACTATACTGTTATTTTAAGACATAATCTTCAGGAAACCACGAAGAAAACTAGGCAAGTAACACAGTAAAAGGAATGATGAGAAATAAACCCACACATTATAAAATACACATTTAATGTAAAAGAAGTAATACAGGAACATAGGAATACAATCAGACAATAAGAAATAGGTTAGTATATAGAAAACGACTGTAAATTATATTAAATGTAGAAAGATTAAGCACCCCAATTAAAAAGAGAGTGGCCGAATGGAACAAACCCTTGATTCAACCAGACACAGTCCACAAGAGACACATTTTACATCCAAAGATACACACATGTTGAAAATAAAATCAATGAAAAACATAATATTAAGAGTAACAAAAGAGAGGTGAAGCAGCTATACCAATGTCAAACAAATAGACTTTAAGACAAAAAGTGCTCACAAGACCAAAGCATTTTAGACTAGTAAAGAATCAATCCGTGTGTATGCCAGATACAGCAAACAAAATAGGAAAGCTTAAAATTCTATCTTATAGAAAAGCATAAAGTCACACAGAAAGATATCGAGAGATACAAAGAGCATTTGAAAAAATACAAAATAGCTTTTTAAGGTTCTTATCCATTAATAATTATTTTGAATGTAAATGGATCAAATTCTTTATTCCAAAGTGGTTGAATGGATAAAAATTCAAATATACATTGCCTCTAAGAGACTCACTTCACTTTTCTTCGTCTTTCTGTAAACTAAAAGCGAAGATATGGAAAAGGATATCCCATGCAAGTATAAAACCAAAGAGCACAGAAGTGGCTATGTTTATATCATAAAAAGTAGATATTTAACAGAAAAACGGTAAAGAGAGAAAAATAGAACATTACCTGAAGGGATCTGTTTAAGAGAATATAACAATTGTAGATATATATTCATCCAAAGTCAGAGTACTTAACTATATAAAGCAAATACTAAGGCATCTCGTGAGAGATAGGTTGTAAGAGAGTAATAGGGGGAATTTTAGTAATTCACTTCCAAGTACAAGATGATGCAGATGAAATTAAGAAGGACATTCTGGACTTGAACTGCACTTCAGGCAAATGGATAGAGGAGATGGGCACAGAACATTCCACCCACCAAAAGTACCTTTGCTAAAGCACGCACACAACACGATCCAGAACAAATGCAACGGGATAGAAATCCAACGTCTTTCCCAATCACAGAGGGATGAAACTAAAAGTCATGAACAGCAGTGTAAGCACGGAGAAATTAAACACGCTCTTGAACAACTTTTGGCACATAATGAAGAAATCACACAATATTAAACAATAAAGAAGTCAGGGCATACGTCAAAAGGAAAACTTAAAACTATCTTGAGACAAATGAAAATGGACTCACAACTACCAAAACTGTGGAGGGCAGCAAAAGCAGTTCTAAGAAGGAATTCATAACAATACATATCCATATTGTAAAAAAAAAAAAAAACAGACCTTAAACAAAATCCAACATTACAATGCAAAGAATTAGGTACAATTACTAAGCTCAAAATTAGTAAAAGGAAAGGACTAGCAATCAGGACATAAGTAGATGAAATCAAGGCTAGAAAAGGAGAAAAAAGTCATGGAAAGTGACAGCTGGTCTTCTAACAAAAATAAAAATCAAATTCATAGATAGACTAAGAAAAAATGAGATAAGATTCAAATGAATAATCAGAAATGAATGAGGAGACATTACAAATGATACGATGAAAATATAAAGAAATATAATTATATTCCAACAAATTGCACAATTTACTTAGGATGAATCATGAACATGTATGAAATCTGAACAGATCAACGATTAAAGATGTTAAATAATTAATTTTTCAAAATCATATGATTTAATGCCTTCATAGTTTCATTCTGTCAGATAAAGATCAATGATTTTTTTCATACTCTTCTAAAAAATTGAAGATTTTTTACAGTCAGCATTATTTTCATATCAAAACCAGACAAGGACAGTAGAACTGTAGGTTGTTATCCCTAACAAACATAAACACAAAAGTCCTCAACAAAAATATTAGAAAACTGAATTCAACAGCACATTAAAGGGATTCTTCAAAATAATCAAAAGCGATTCATCCCGGAGATGCAAGGATGGTTTGACAATCACAAATCAATGAACGTGATGCACCACAGCAGCAAGATGAAGGACAAAATCCTCACCATCTTCCTGCTAATGCAGAAAAAGCATTTGACAAAATTCAACATACTCTGATGATAAAACCGAGCCAAAGAGGTGTAGAAGGAATATTCTTGAACATAATAAAGGTCATATTTGGCAAGCTGACAACTAACACTCCACTTGCCAGTGAATAAAGGCTTTTTCCTAAGATTAGGGATAACATAAGGATACCCATTCTCAGAACTACTCAGCACAACACTAGGAGTTCTAACCAGAGGAATAAGGCAAAAGAAGCAAAATGCATATTAGTAGAAAAGAAGAAATAAAATTGTCTGTTTGCTGTCACCATTGTCTTATCCATCCAGAAATCTCTGAAGATTCCATCAACAACTGTTAGAAATACTAACATCATCTTGTATATATTAATACATATATTTACAATCGGTCCTTTTTCTAAGAGTTATACAGAACATTCAGATGTGCACAGAACATTCCATATTCCATTCATTCAATAATGACTGAAAATAAAGATACTGACATATGGTACATCATTTGTGAATTTTGAAAGCATGTAAAGTGAAAGAATCCAGCCATAAAAGACTACCTATCACTCCATTCATGCAGGGACCTTCGTTTCCTTCCTGTCACCCAGGAACATCTGAGGGTTCGTGGTGATTTTAGGATTTCTCTTACAAGAGCTACCGACACCAATTTTTGCATGGCAAAGGTCACAGGGAAAGACAGCATGGGCCTTAACTGAGTCCTATTCTAGACAGAGAAAAATTACTAACTTCAAGACTGAATTTGCCAAAGTTACTGCTCTTTTTCCAACCCCTTCCTCAATTCTCTTCACCCCCATTTCCTAAAAAGTCAGCTTTATTACTGAATGCTCATCTTCAATACTTAGCAAAGCCATTGCACCTATTTTTCTAGAAAATACACACCCCTTTCTGGAAGTCCGGATCCTGTATTAAAAAATGGGGCCTCCTCCAAATATTTTTTTATAAGCTCCTGTCTTCCTGTGCCTGGAAGATATCAACCAAATGCCTTAAGTAATGAAGTTATTTTGAAGTTAAAATCTGCTTTTCTTATCACTTTTGACCCATCCCAGTCATGTGTTCTCTGATGTTTTTAGGGTAGGCTTATCAAGATGAGATTAGACATTATAAAAGCGATAAAAGAACAAAAATTAATTCTATTCAAGGTATTTAATTCTTTTTAATCAAGACTAATTCTCCTTTCTAGTTTCCACCACAAAAAGTATGTGAAAATGAGGCTTCAATGTGTTTCCTGTTTACACAAGAATAAACTTGAGCAAGATGATTTGTTAAGATTTTCTCTAATAGTTGTAATTTCCATCTTATCCCAGTTTATTTCTATAGAAAATTGCTTCCCATTAATACACACACACACACACACACACACGTATGTTTGGGATTTAAAAGAAAAATAGCATTTCATGTCTTTTGTCTTAATGGCTATTTTATGCTTTTCGTTGGCAGTAATTTTGGTTCCTAAAAAGTGAAAAATCAAAATAGCATATTGTAGTAATCCATAAGTATCTGTAATTTGCCAAAACTTACTATTAAAAACAGTAGGCAATATATGATCCTTTCTTTCACATACCTTTTGTAAGAGACACTTGAACTTTATGACAAAATGCTTCTTCTCCTAAGAGATAATATAGTAGTATATACAAAGTGTCACAAAAAAAACAGAAAAGAAATGAATTTTGTTGTAAAATTTAGGGAAGATTCCATAAACATGATTTATTTCTGGAAAGAACCATGGGAAAGTTCTAGAGAAAGTCAAGGACAATCAAGGCACTAAATGAGCAGCATGTTCAAACTTGTGAGCATGGCAACTGGCTTCCACAGAGTCCCTGTAGGACCTCTGCTGACTGGCTCATGCCTTCATGTACTCTGACCTCATACCGAGAACAATTGACCACGTAAACCTCTGAAACATTGCCAAAATGACTATGTGTGCCTTCCAAAGCTAGGCCATATAACAACTTGTGGCTTTGGCTTTCATGCACCATAGCAATCCAGTCACCATATTGTGCTGGTGTGGCAAGCAGCCCGTGGAGGTGCCCACATGAAAAGACCAAACCTTGTGAAAGAGTCACCTGGAAGCCAATTTCCCAGCTCAGCATTCAGATAACTTCAACCTTTCTCTTGAGAAACTCCAAGCCAGATCTACACAACTGACCATTTCTGAATTCCACTAATAAATGCTTAATTTAGAAGCTACTGTGTTTGGAGTTAACTTGACACATTGTAACAGACAGCTAACATAATGGAGAGGGTTGAGTTCAACAAGGAGAGGTAAAGATCAAATTAGAAAGGTTTTACTGTCTGGTTTGATCACAGAGAAATTACAAAAGGAATTAGTATGAGTTATAACAATTAAATGATACTGTTACATTCTGAGCTACAAGTTATGTTCACATGAGAGCTTGATCTAAAGAAAAGTGTTGGCACATACCTATTAGGTATGAATTATTGTAAATTATTTTCTACTGGCCGTATAAAACCTAGCTTTATTAGAGGCTGGCTTCTGGAGTTGCAATAAAACTTACGAATTACTACCCTTTTCATTTTCGAGACTCACCCACAGTCTATTCGAGGGATTTCCTGCCTCTGAGTATCTTCAGAGATAGGGCACTCACCACCAGTTGAGCTAGACATCAATACATTGACTTGAGATGTTACATGAATCCCTAAATTGTAACAGGCATCTGGACTAGATTTTAGGCTGTGTCTCTGGCAAAAAGAACTGGTGACTTTGGGATCAGAGTGTTCAGGATCTACACAGACTCTGGTAAGGCCACCAGGCTGCTCATTCTGTAGAGAAGCATCATTTTTTTATGTGTATTACATCAGTAATAAGCTACTCAGACTTTCAATCCCAGAGAAGTTTATTTTCTCTAGTTGGGGTCTGAGGAGTAGAGCGATGAGACCTTCTGCATACCATCTGTTTTGGGCATGTTTTTGTTGCTGGGAATTACGATCACAATTTAAGGAGGAAAGGTTGATTTTAGATCAGTTTGGGGACATCTCAAGGGCAGCTGGCAATGGAAGGAAGAGTCTGGTGGAGAACAGCTGCTTGGAGAGAAACGATCAGGACAGGAGAGAAGCCAAAGCAAGAGTATGAGCCTCCAGGCCACACCCTCAGTGATCAGCCACACACCCAGTAGTCTACCCTACCCATGGCACTCGAAATCTACACCCAAATACTTGAGGCTTTTGCGAGACATTCCAGATCCACACCGGAACACCATCATTGCTACATCTGGCTTCATAAACTTGAGTATCAGAATCATCTGAAGAAAAGCCAGACCCATCAAAATCTATCTAATGTTTTATTTGCAACTTTGTTTTTCTTCTTTGCTACTTTAAAGCAATCTGAAAGAGCACTGAATTGGAAGAAGAGGCTGTGTATTGATTTGTTTAATGAACACTCCAGACGTATTTGTTTCATAAATACTCCAGAAACACTTTCACGAATCCTCCAAACAATTTCCACTGTGATAGATCCCATGGAATCCCACTCCAACAGCCTTTGAATGGTAGTGGTTTAAAGGTTGCAGTCGCAGGACATCTATGATGAAGACGAGGTCATAGTTAATCAAGACTTGGCTCAAGCCCAGCCCTGGTAAAGGAAGCAGGAGAAACAACCCAGTTTGTATAAAGTCCTTGCCTTGCCAACCCAAGGTTAAACACTTGGCAACCGTGAGAGCCCGTTAAGTGATTTGGATGGCTATCGAGTGGCTTAATCAGTACGGTCAATCATGTAGGGTTTTAATAACTTTTAATCATTCAGTGTGTTTTACGATCCCTGTAGGCTTTGCCAAGACAATTTCAAGAGGGAGAAAACAGTAATGGAGGAAAGATTGAGGACCAGAAGGTCACCGTGTAACTTGGTTTATCTAGGACACTAAAGCTTAAGGTCTTGTTTATGTTGGTGGTGTGCTGTTCCTCATCATGCATTTGATCTCTGAAACTTTTATTTGGAATAAGTAATAGGAGGTCTCTTACATTTCAGGAATGTAGTGTAGTAAAAACTATATATAAAATTTAAAAAGGCTTTAAAAGTCAGAGTGACCCACTTCCAAATCATGGCTTTGTTGGGTCACCTAGATTCGATGGGGCAAGGGATGCAGTTACTTGAGGACACGCAGTTTCAGGGCTAAGTATTCACTTCAGCTTCTGGATCTTACGGGGACATGAGTATGACTGTTGCTGCCTGGGCTGGGGCACCTCTTCTGGGTAATGTTTGCTCCAAAGATCTCTAGTGAGTTAGCAGAAACTTTATCAACTTGATGTAATGTGTTTTCTCTCTCCCTGATCCACCCTGCAGTCTGAGGGATTTGCCTGCTAAAATATGATTCCTCCATTCTTTGAAAAGTATCCAAGCCCCCCACCCCACCAACTGAAACACTCACACTAATAACTTCATCTCCAGCTTTGCTTCCCGAAGAATCCAACTGACAAAATTAATTACTTAAACTCTCTGATATTAAATTTCTCCTCCTTTTAAGTTACACGGCTACCATACATGCATCAGAACATGGAGAGGTTAAGTGAGGTACAATACTTCAAGTATATGGTTTATAGCGGATACATTTTTTTCTCCCTTCACTTAGGTCACTGAGGACCTTTTATCACCATGGGTGAAAAATCAGATGTATTCTTCATGCTTATTCACCAACTATGTTACACGTAGAAGAGCATTTGCCACCGTGTCAGGGAGGGGAAACAGAGCCACGGATACACCTGTGAACACCTTGAGGGCGGGCCCTCTGGGCTGTGTTAGATTTTATGACAAATGTAAATACAGGGTACCACAGAGACACACAACAGGAACACTTATCCTGGAGTGTCAAGGAAAACTAGCTGGGGAGAAAACATATGGCTTGAGTCTGAAAGAATGAGTTCAAGTTGACTATGCAAGACAGGAGATGGATATCAGAAGCTAGAGCCACATGACCAAGCCTCTAAGATACCACAGAACAGAGTAAAGTCTAGGTCAAGACCCTGCACAGATCTTACACAACCAATTGAGAGAAGGGGAGATGTCCCAGCAGAGCAGTCCCAAGAGGCAGTGAAGGGGTGGGAGTGGTAGTTCTGCACTATGTTAAGGAAAAAACAGTCCAGAAAGACAAGAGTGATAATGTCACCAAGACCCTTAGGGACACGGCCCACCTTTGACGTTTTTCACCTGTTAAGTGCATAGAGTTCAGCCCTCCCAGGAGGCTACCAAAGTATTTCAAACAATCCTGAGCTGGTATTGATCAGCTTATCTCATGAGAGCACAAGGGGGTGCAGTAAACAACCTAAAAAAAAATTCACGTATGAGGCTTTCTCTGGGGAGAGATTCTCTATGCTCAACAGCCTAAGGGAATCTGGGCACAATTCTGGAGAAACAGAAGCCAATATACACATTCACAGCATTCAGTTCCCCAAACCAATTATGCTTAAGTGATGTTAAGGGCCTGACAGAGCCTCAAAAGAAAGAACCATCTTTACACTCAAAATTGAAGCTGATCCTGGTGCCTTAATCTAAGCCATTGTGCCTGGCTCCATTTGCAGGCCCAGGTCTGGTTTTCATTGCTTTTGTGGATTTAAGTAAAATCTTCCACATAACTTGAATTAGAGCTTGTGTCAATGATATTTCTTTTATTATAAAAGAAAGAAAGAAAAAAACACCCAAAGCCCTGCAATCCAGACCACTGGTCTAGTAGACACAGGCTGTCCCAGTAGTGGAAGAGACTCTTTTCCCAAAGGAGAAAGATGAGGGGCAGCCCCCTTTTAAAGGCCAGATGGGCTTGAGCTGTTCCCATCTGCTGCTTATGTTTCTTGGTGCAAGAAGTCTAATGCAGACCATACAGGACCCGACAGCCAGTGCAGGAGGCTGGAGTGACAAACCGTGGGACTGCTGGATTGAAAGCAGACTTTGGATGCCATGTGTCCAGAAAGAAACCACATCTCACGCTGGGTGAGAACACAGAGACCAATCCAACTCAACTAGATGGAGAAATGCAAGATTTGACTGGACAGGTGACTTGCTCCAGATGAAGGTCAAGTTCACAGCACAGGCAGAACTGGCATCCAAACTTTCTGGGTTTCCAGACCATTGGTCTTGTTTGGCTCCGTCACTGAGAAGGCAACACAAAGGTCCTGCTTCCAAGTTTTTCTTTCCATCTGGGTGAGAGAAATGGGATACAATTCCTAAAGAAAAAGTTGCCCAGAGAACAGAGGGAGGGAAATGGCACTGGCACCAGTAAGAACGATGACAAAGAGTATTTCTAGGTTTTACATATATCATCCTTCATATGTGCACACACGTGTGGACACACAGGTGTGCATGTGTAACTCACCCATATGGCTCCAAATGACTATAAGCCCACCATTTGCCAACCTTATGTGGGTTAGTACTGACTAATACAGGAACATCTTCCCTTGCACCTGCTGCAAAATGAAACACTGAGCACAAGCTGATACGAGAAAAAGATAGTGAATGTTGAAAAAAGTCCCAGGAGGTCACCTTCCTCAGCATGTCCCATGGAAGAAGCCATTGGCAAGGGATTTGCTATAACGGGTGGGAAAAGATCCTGCATGAAACAGCACTGCAAAAACTTCAGCGTAAGCCAAATCAAAAAGATTCTTGACTGCAGGCTTCTTTGTGATCTTCATTGTAATAATGAGCATTAAAATTTTGTAGGAGGATAAAGACAAGGTATCCCAGACTGAACATACATTTTTATTCTAAGAGCACTCCCATACGACTAAAGTTTCTTAGACTACAACCTTTAAATGTTGATTTTTTTTTCTCCCCAAAATGGGATGAATATGAATGTCTGAGAGAAAAAAGATGTTTCCCAGATCAGAGGTCCTCTGATCCCTGGTTGATGGCCCTGTAAAGGCCTGGCCGAAGGGACAGAAGAGCCACAGGGAGGAGGTGTGTACAAGTGAGGCACTGCCTGAGGTCAGTGTTAGGATCTAAGAGCGCTGCTGATCTGACAGGAGGTGGAGCTTTGCTCCCCATCCCCTCTGGTTGCTGCTTCCCATTTCAAAGCCACCCTGTAACAACCTACTGAAGAACAAGTATCTCCCTCTCCAAAATGGTGTACAACTAAACCAGTCCCAGGTGTAGAAAAGGTTGGAGGTCACTGCCCTGGATCACAGAACTTGTCAATGTTGGAACCAGAACTTAACACCAGACCTTCAGACAACATGTATCCAACAACTCCCTTCCGTGCTGCCTTACCCCTTTATCTTTTTACTGGTTGCTGGGCCAAAATACCCAACATCCACAATTTAAGGCAGGGAAGATCTTTTTAGTTCAGTTTCATAGCATCCCTAATGCTGTGTCTCCCGCAGATTCATCAGTCAGATGTAAGGTACTGCTAACAAGCCACATCTAAGTGCTTCCCCTCTACCATGGTCTACGGTCTTAGTTCAAATCCTAAGGAGTTAGTTTATGATTTGATTTTTCAGATAAATAAAATCCTAACACACCAGGAATTTGACTTTGGCCAAACAGTAGAGTTGGAAAGTAAAGACTGCAGGAATGAACTAACACAAGAAAAGGCATTTTCTGCTATAGATTTATGAATACTCTGTCGTCTCTTGAAAGTCACTCCAGGTCTGTCACCACACACACACAAAAAAAAAACAACAAACTCATCTCTTGGGATTTCCAATCATTTGCCATACTTGCCCTTCTTCTATGTTTCTCAAAACAGAAAAGTCTCAAAGCTTCACATTAAAAGGTGTGGGGTAGACCCTAACCCTGGCTTGCACAGGTTGTGCGACCCTGGGCAAATCACCTTCTGTGGGAAGGGCCTCCTCGCTGTTGCCGGTGCTTATCCCAACTTCCCCCACCAGTATCAGCTTTAAGCTTCCCAACAGGCCATTTGGGGCAGCGATTGGGATTAGCCAGACTTTATACATAGGTAAAATTGGCTCACAGAGGCTAAACTAGCTCTGCAATTCAGGACATTTGGCAGATCTCAGAACCATAAGAGCCTCAGGCCAGGGCTCTACTGCCTAGCAACCACTGGATAAAATACTTTCTAGGTACTGGACTGGGTATGTGTATAAGAATGAGTGACCTCTCCTATGTTGACATAAGCCTGCGGGGCGGTATTGTCATCCCTATTACAAGAGGAAGGGCCTGGCCTCTGGGAGATTTAAAGGCCTGCTAAATGTCATTCAGCAAATGAATGGTGGGGAGACAGAACTGGAGCAAAGTTCTTTATGTCTGCAAAATCCAAGCTTTTTTCATTCTCTGATTCTGCTATTTGCAAACCACAGTTTCCTTGTTTGCAAATGCAGTCACCATAATGCCTCTTAGCAAAGTGGGGATCAAAGAAGATCACAGTAGTGTGAGATCTCATAAACACTATGTCTGATGACCCCTGCCTATTTTCATCTTAGACTATCTGCAGCAAGGAGGCGTCTGTCTGGCAGGCTGCCACCCGCTGACTGGGTTCATGTCCTGGCTGGATGTTGGAGTCGCTCACCTAATTTTTTAGGGCCTTGTAAAAGGTATGAGGCAATTTGTCTTTGTTAGTGAAAGATTTAGCGATGAATTCACCCTGCAACATAATTAGCCCCAGGCCTGTCTGTCCCTGAGGGGGAGCCTTCCTATCTTAGCAAAACACAGGTAACCCAGGGCTCCAGGGGTGTGTCATCTTATGGCTTCCAGCTAACCTAACACAAAATGCATCGAATCAACAAGTCTTTATTCCTGCCACCTCAGTGAATTTTCAGTATTGCTGAGAGCAAAACAAACAGTGGTGGGTTACCAGCATGGAGGGTGATGGAACTACATGAATGCCAACCAATAACTATTCAGAACTGCTGGGTTCCTGATTTGTCTTTCCACGGTTGCCTCTTTGATTTGAAGAAACGAAATGGTAGACTTGTGAAGCAGAAGACATTTGTTCTGCTTGCTCTTCCTTCCAGAACATGCCTCTACTTGATTTTCAAAAGCCATTCTGAACAAAGGCTAGGTGGTTGCCAGCTAGGACTGCCTTCCATTTCCAACCATCCTCTGCTCCTATCCAGGTAGCAACCAAAACTGTGAGGAAAGGCTTGCTACCCACGGGGGGGCAGAGGGCAGGGGGTAGATGTTTGGCTATCATTGACCTTAGGTAATCAGTATGACCTCCACATGTCTTTGCCAAAAAGTGGATTGGGTTGCCTTTTCAGCTCTTCCTTTCTTCGCCTATTCAGAAATAAAGTGTCTTTCCTCTAAAGTGTTCTGATCCAAATAAGAAAAATACATAAAAACTAAGGAAATTCAGCTGGTGGTGAATCCTTTGTGCTGACAAAGATGGCTTCTGCTGAAGTCCATGTACTTTCATATTCTCATTTCACGATAACCACAGTGAAGTTAGGTAGGGTCCTCACAGCTATTAAAAAAGCAGCAATTTTCCTTTACTCTGGCTAAAGCCATGTGACTGACCCAGTAAATAAAACTCAGAAATAATAGAAGCAGGGGACCTGAAAAGTATCAATAATTAAGGTACTGATCAAATCTACAGGAATGAACTAATTCTGAGGCTACTTTATCCGGGGTCTTTATGGTCATAGACACACAAATTTAAAACTCATTGTCAAAATTCCTTACCACAGCCCTTCTCTTGCTGGGTTCTTACGTTAACCTTCTAAGGCCTTTCATGATCTTGTACTCACGTAAATCAGATCAATATTTTTCATTTACTTCATAGATGAGTCAGTGCATTTTAGGATGTTCATTAGTGTGACAATGCTTTTCCCTTGCTGGGTTTTTTTCTCACCATTTCTTCCCCGATCCTCTGATGCTAAAACACTGCAAATTTCTGTCAACAGGCCAGCCATGCTTTCCATGTCCCTGTCTCTGAAGGCCACACTATGCCTTCCTCTGCTCTGTTCAATAAAATATTGCTCAGCTCTCAAGAGATCTGCAGTCATATTTGACTGATTCTAGTTTTTTCCTCCCAGCAAAACTGTGGTAGATTAAAAGAGATGGACTCAATATGTCACAGTGCCTCTTAGAATATGTAGGTGTCTGTTTCCTCCTTCAGACCTGGGCTAATCTTACACTTGCCTTGACCACTGGGGTGTTTGCGATGCAAGTGAGACCATGTGAGTTCCACAACCCAGGCCCCAAATTGCCTTCAAATTCCCTCTTGAAATGTTGACCTGAGTCCTCATTTTAAAGAAGTTCTGCCTACGCTATGGGAAGAGGAAGAGGAGGATTCAGATTGAGGAGAACCAACGTGTCCCCAGGGAATCACGGCACCAAAAACCAGGAAACTTGAAGACCTGGATTACCCATCTCAACTGAGCCAACAGATAATAGCTCTGTGAGTGATCCCAGAGAACCATCTAGCTGAGCCCAGCACGAGCTCCAAAGTCAGGAATGACTACAGAGTCATGGAGTGGCTTGCTAGGCAGGAGTAATAGGTAACAGATAAAACAAGACATTTTCCTGAGTGTACCAAATGGGTCACAAATGCATAGGATATCACAGGTGTCTTTGTACTTGGGAAGGCAGACTGTTCCCCTGGGAAAATCCACTTTATCCCATCCCTCTCTATCCAAGGTAGTTCTATTCACTATTATCAAACATATTTTGTAAGAGGCCATTAGTATGGACTAGGCATCTGCACCAGACCAAACCAATACAGAGTTTAATCATAGTAGCTGAGCTTTACTTAATTGCAGGAGGCTCTGACACCAATTAACCTTTCCCACTTGAGTCGTCTTTATACCTCACTTGGATTTACTATAAATGCTGTCAGATCCTGTTGGTGGTGGGAGGTTCTCAGAACTTGTTCTGGTTCTGAGAGCAACACGTGTCATGAATTACTGTTGAGCTCAAAAAAAGCTCTACTAACGTTAATGAGTCCAGGGAATTTTCTTCTCTTAACACTATTCAGGTCTCGAATTAGACAACCTTCCTCTAAGAATTGTTTTTTGACTCTTGTGAAAAGGGATTAGGTGCTTTCTGACGGGCTCCTAGCACCCTGCTCTCTCTCTCTCTCTCTCAATCTCCTTTTGTGTGTAATGTATTTCACCCTTCATGGTTTCTCCCACTAGACTGCAGGCCTGCCTAAAAAGGCAGAGAGAGAGAGTTTGCCGTGGTCATTGTACTTTCAGCATCTAGCTTAAAACAATACCGGAATGGAAAAGATTTTCTGCTTCTATGTTGTGCATCCACCCAGGGCTATATCAAACTTCCCACCAAGACACCTATTTGACCAGGGGCTTGTAGTATGGGTGCTTCAGAGACCTACTCTGCCTCAGTGCCTTCCTTCTGTTCCTAAGCCTGTATCTGATCAAAAATTCTCATGCATGTTCAAAGATAGATGCTACACTCTCCTGAAACTATCTCTTCTTCAGTCTATACAGGAAACACCTGAGGGCCCTGTAGACATCAAGTTCAGAATAGCACCCAACCCCCTAGTCTCTCTTCAGACAATTTTCCAGTTGCTAAAACATACCTACAAAATATTTTGACAAAATCTTAGTCCACCAGGTAATCTGGCCAAGGCAGAGTAGAGAAAAATTATCACATCTACAATGTAGGACTTTATTCTGTTATTAATGACTTTTAAAGTTCATACTGACTGACCAGATGGCCTTGTTTTGGGAACGTGTTATGATCTTGTGGTTGACAGTATGTAGGCTGTGTGATAAAACTCACATCTGAACTCAACCTGAGAATATGGGCTTGAGTTCATGTGCTAACACTGAAGGCAACAAATACAGCAACTTTACTTAGATTTGTATTAGAATTTATATAAGAATGAGAGTTTTTAATACACAAAACTACATTATGCAATGCCCCTGAGAATTCACAATAAGCCAGAATTCCTCATTATATTCCACTTAACTAGGACTTGCCATTGGTAGAAAAACATCCCATTCGGTGCTTTGCAAAACTGTCTAATTCTATTTGAAAAAAAATTTACAAGGGACACCTAAATTTCTTTCAGAAAAATGAAAATTCTCTTGTACTAGAATGTTAGGAAAAGTCAGCACAGTAGAAACAAACCAAAACACCCAGAGCATTTAGAATCAGATCTGAGATTTGAGCTTTTTATGAACTCCTGGTAATTGTGTGACAAAAACAATCAAGAACCCATTCTGGATTAGTCAACGAAGGTGTGAGGAAGTGATACAGTGTTGAAATGTTCAAATGTGTTCAGTTACATAGCTACACAGAGAAAAGTACAGTGGAAGATCCGCAGCTGTGGTCACTGTCCTAGGCACACAGAATCACGCACACGACTAGTACTAATTCTCCGTGTGCTTGCTGTTTCCTATCAGGTACAGCCCCTGCTCAGCTTGTACCTGGGGTGACTCTGGGCCCTATAATCCTGTCCCCGAAACATGGACTCAGTGGGGAACGCTTCCTGGGATTGCTGAAGTGTGAAAGAGGACGTATGAAGAAGGCGGTCGTGCTCTCTCTGAACCTTGAAATCCGGCGTTTCAGCTTTGCCTTTGGCCTGGAAACCTCGTGTGAGTGATGTGCATGTGTGGAGCAGTCACGCAGATGTAGAAAGCCACAGAGACCTGAGGACAGTCCTACAAGAATTCCTCTGAGCCAGCTCCTTCTCTACGGTACAGCCTCAGCGCCCTCAGGCGTCCAGGATTCTATTCTGTGGTGTCCTGAGGTACGCTGGCTGGTTGGAGCATCTCTGGGCAGATGCTGCCATCTGCTGGTTATCCACATTCAACAACCTTTCAGAATGCTCAGCGTGGTCCTGAATCTACAAACTCTGCCTTGGACACGTGTGAAAACTCAAAAGAACAGCGAAGTTGACAATCAACAGAGACCTAATTACTTTGAAATATCCCCTGGTACATGAGTCCTTGCCACTGCATTTACCCAACTGGCCTGTGCTCAGTTTCCCTCGTGGCCTCTGAAGCCCCGTCACAAGGCGCAAACAATCCTCCAGCATCAGGGTCATGAGAAAATACTGTCATTGTTGCTTGTGGTGATTAATCAGCTTATCCAGAAAGCAATCTGAAAATGCTATTCACAAACGAAGCCATTGCACATGTATTCTGAAGTAACGTACATTGTCTCGTTTAAGCCTCTTAGAAGCTACAAGTTAGAAGCCACTCCAAGGCACACATCCAAGCACTTACTAAAATACTTTAATTCTGAACTACCCTAACATTGAAAACTAGACAGAAACACAACAAAAAAGGAAACTACAAACCAATATCCTTGAGGAACAGATTAAAAAAAAACCCTCAAGAATGCACCAATAAACTGAATCTTAAAGCACATTTACAAGATCACTCATTCACCACGATCAAAGGGATTCATGCCTGAGACACAAGAATGGTTCAACATACATTAATTCACAAACATGATACATTGCATCCCCTACTAAAGGATAGAAACCATGGCGACATCTCAATAAACAGAAACAGGACTTGATAAAATTCAATGCCGCTTCGTAATAAAAACTCTAGAAAAAGTTACAAGTAGAAAGAATATATCTCAACATACTAAAGGACTATCTATAAGAAGCTCACAACTAACGTTACATGGCCAGTAGAAAATGAAAACCTCGCAAGGTGGGATAAGAGAAGAGTGTATACTTCTATCACTTTTACCCGTCATGCTTAGTTCTGGAAATCCTACGCAGAGCAATCAGGAGAAACACAAATAAGATGAACATCCCAACCGGACGGGACAAAGCCAGACTGCCACTGTTTATAGTCAACATGATCTTAACTGTAAAAATCCCCAGACTCCAGAAAATGTTTAAATCATACAGAAACAACATATGAGATTCATTAGCATTTCAGTAGGCTCACTGAATTATCTAAAAAATAAAGACAGCAACCCCATCAGTAGTAGCTGCAAAAAACGGAATACCTAGGAGTAAAACTTGTGCCTACATGATGAAATATTCCTGCAACGAAAACTACAGAACACTGATGAAAGTCTTGGATGAAGATAACATGCAAGAAAAAGAAAGACAGCCTATGTTCACAAATTAGGAGGATCAATGTGGTTAAAATGTCCATATGACCCACACAGATCAGTTTAATTCCTATCAAAGTACTGCTGATATTCTTTACAGAATAATCCTAAAATTTGTATAGATCTACAAAACAAACACCCTGAACTGCCAAAATAATGGAGCAAAAAAGAATAAAGTGACAGAAGTTATAATGCTTAACTTCCAAGTATACTACAAAGCAATAGTAATCAGAACAGCAGAGTATTGGCATAAAAGCAGCAACATATACTAATGGCACAGAACAGGGAGGCTGAAAGTAAACCCAAACATTTACAGCTGACTGATACTTGACAAAGATGTGATAATCAGGCATCAGGGAAAAAACAATCTCTTCAGTAAACAGTGCTAAGAAAACTGGACTTCCACCCGCAAATGAGTGAAAGTGACCGCCGTGTCTCAATACACTGTTAAAAAAAAAAGGCTTAAAGGCTTAAATATAAGAACTGAATCTGCAAAATACACAGAAAAAAGACAGCGAGAAACTGTCATTATGTTGGAATGAGCAAGGAGAACACTCCAAATACAAACAAAAAGAAAAAACAGACAAATGGGATTACATCAAACTAACCAGCTTCTACACAGCAGAGGAAACAACAGAATAAAGAGACCATTAACGGGTGGGGCAAGGTGTTTGTAAGCTATACAAACACCCCACAAACCTGGTGACGAAATGGGCAATGACGGGCAAGAGGGTCAAAGAGAAATTCTTCCATGGAAGGCACCCAAATGTCCAACAGGTATATAAAGACACTCGACATCACCAATCAGGGAAACAGGCTAAGACCACAGTGAGATTATCGCTGACACCCATTAGGAAGGCCACTGTAAACAAGACAAAGGATCACTAGGGCCGGCAAGGATCTGGAAACCCAGGAACACACACCACGGGTGGAAATGTAAATCAGTACAGGCAGAGTGGAAGCCAACACGGGGGTTCCTCATTGAGCTTAGAAAAGACAACTGTCATATGATGTAGCAACCCCACTGCTGGCAATGAGAGCAGCATGCGGAGGAGGTGTGAACTCAAGCAGCCACGAAGCAGAAGCAGCCCGAGAGTCCATCAAGTGATGCAGAAACACGTGTCACATGCACAGACACACACAGATAAATGCACAATGGAATACTGCTCAGCCACACACACGATGAAACACCATCATTGGCAACAACGTGGATGGGACCGGAGGAATTCATGTTAAGAGAAATGAACCAGGCAGAGAAAGATGGATGCATGATCTCATAAATACATGGATTTTCTTTTAAAAAGTTAATTTCCACGCACAGAAGTTGAGAGTAGAATGGAAGCAGCAGGTGTGGGGGAATAGGAGAATAGGGAAAGATGGGGAAGGCCCGGCCGGGGTGCTCCATGTGTGCAAAAATGTACACAGAGGGTCTGAAGAAAATAAAAGTAACTAAAAACCAATTCCATCTCACCCAATTGGAGATGGGCAGACAAAAGAGCCCCGAGTGGTGGTGGGAAGTAGCAGAGGTGCATGGTTACAAAGGTATGTTGGTGGTGTGTGGTGGGAGGGACAAAGAAAAATAGAAAGAAAGGTGCTAAAGGAATAAAACAGAGGTTACAGTGCTTGCCTAGCAAGCTTGAGGCCCCGAGTTCAATTCCCCAGAATCACTTAAGTTGGGTTTGGTGGTGCACGCCTGTAACCCCAGCACTCAGATTGCTATGAGTTTGCGGCCAGCCTGGGTTACCCAGTGAGGTCAAAACCAGCCTAGACTACCCAGTGAGACCCTTTCTCAAAACAAAAAATAAAAGAAAAAGAGGCAGGAAGGCAGAGAGAGAGGAAAGAGGGGAGAGGACAGAAAGAGAGGGAGGGAGAGATGGAGGGGGAGAGGAGGAGAGGGGGAGAGAGGGAGGGGGAGAAGGAGGGAGGGAGAGA
>PVKB01007887.1:0-25422 GCA_004027205.1 Ctenodactylus gundi
CCCACCCCCCAACCCCCCGCCACACACCGCTTTTATGTGGTGCTGAGGAATTGAACTCAGGGCCTTGCACTTGTAAGGCAAGCTCTTTAACCACTGTGCCATTCCTCCAGTCTATTGTAGCTCAGGCTGGCCTTGAACTCATGACAATCCTCAGCCTCAGCCTCCTGAGTGCTGGGATTACAGGTGAGTGCTGGGATTACTGGCGTCTGCCACCACGCCCAGCTTTATATGGTGTTGGGGAAATGAACTCAAGGCCTTGCACTTGCTAGGCAAGTGCTTTAACCGTTGTGCCATTCCTCCAGCCCTTCAAAATAAAATAAAAATTTAAAAAGCCTGGGAAAAATGAATCAGACCCAGAAAGTTACACATCATATGGTTTCTCTAATATGAGAAAACCAAACCTTAAGTAAGACACATGGAAGAAAGTAAGAAGGTGGACTTTAGCAGAGAAAGGGAAAGGGGATGAGGGGGTAGAAAGGGGAAAGGGATATGATGTTAATAAAAAGTAAAAGTTAAAATTGCTATATTTACAACAAAAATGAAAAATTAAAAAGGGCTGGGGATGTAGCTCAATGGTGGAGCTCTTACCTAGCATGACTGAGGCCCGGGCTCGATGCCCAGTACTAGGGAAAAGAAAAAAGATAGTGGAGTGGACTGACTGGATGTGGAGTAGGACAGACAGTGAGGGCCACGGACGTTGAGTTCTCTGGCTCCCTCTGCTTCCAGACGTATTCCTCAGTATCCCCAAACTTCTGCTGTCTAACCTGGGCTCGGTGGCAAATACCTGTAATTCTTGGGAGGCTAAGGGAAGGGCACAAGTTCAAGCTTAGCCTGTGTAACTTAGGAACTTAGTGGGACTGTCTCAAACAAGAAGCCAGCCATGGTGGCACATGACTGGGGGCTAAGGCAGGAGAGTCCTACACTCAAACCTGGCCTTGACAAGTTAGCCATTTAGCAAGACCCTGTCTCAAAAAAGAGAAAAAAGTAAAGAAAGAAAAAAAAAATATGCAGCTCCACATGAAGGTTCTTGGGTTCAATCCAAAGTTTCACATAGATAGATGATAGATAGACAATTAGACCAGTAGATAAATCCAGATCACGTGCCTGTGATATCCCAGCACACTGGCAGGGTGGGGCCGGAGAGTAAGATGATTATTTCCCACCAGGGCTGGACAATTTAGTGACATAAGGAAGCCCTGCCTCAAAATAAGAAAAAAAGGCTGGGATGTACCTCAGAGCCAAGTCCCTTGGTTCAAGTCCTAGTAAAACAAGCAGGCAAATAAAATTTAAAAGGGCTGGGGATGTAGCTCCATGCAAAGGCCTGGGGTTCAATCCTCTGAACAGCAAAACAACAAAAACTCATGGTGCCTCTTCTCCATGTGCCACGTTGCAGCTGAGGGCCTTTCTGTCCTGCTTTCTGTCCACCTTTGGAGTTGTAGATGTGAGGCTGTCAGTAACAAAGGTCCAGATTAAGTCACAGGAAGCAGCACTTAGTGGGCTCCAAAGGTTTCTGTCCTTCTAAACGCAGCCCTCAGGCTGCGGAGCAGGGGTCTTGTCTGCTCTTGTATTCCTCAGAGGAAAAACAGCACACCTCACTTTTTTTTTTTTGAGGCAGGGTCTCGCTCTGTAGCCCAGGCTGGTCCTGAGCTCACTACTTAGCCGAGGCTGTTCTTGAACTCAAGACAATCCTCTTGCCTCAGCCTCCTGAGTACTGGGATTACAGATATGCACCACCACGCTCAGTTTATATGGTGCTGGGGAATCAAACCCAGGGCCTCTCCCTTGCTAGGCAGGTGCTTTAACCATTGCACTACTCCTCCAGCCCTTTATTTATTTATTAATTTCATACTGAGAGTTGATCCCAGGGTCTTCATCTGAGCGACATTCCCAGCCCAATTTTAGTTTTAATTTTGAGACTGGGTCTTCCTAGGTTACTGAATTCCCCAGGCTGGGCTCAAAATTACAACTATCCTGCCCGCACCTCCCAGAGTGCTGGGATTACAGGCTGGTGTCCTTGTGCCTGGTGTACTTTTAAGTTTTTCTCAGAGGTTGCTCATAGCAAAATAATCCAGCAGGTACTGTCATCCCTTGGCACCCATGGGAGAATGGTTTCATGGTTCCTTAGACTACCAAAGTCAGGTCCCTTATATAGAATAGCACAAGGGCTGGGCCATAGCTCCGTGGTTAGGGCGCTTGCCTTTCACGCACAAGTTCATGGGTTCCACTCTCCAGCACCACATAAACTGGATATGGTGGCACATGCCTGTAATCCCAGCACTCAGGAGGCTGAGGCAAGAAGATTGCCTGTGTTTGAGGGTAGCCTGGGCTACGTCATGAGTTGAGGACCAGTCTGGACTACAGAGTGAGACCTTGTCTCAATTTTATATATATATGTATATATTTAAAAATATAGATATTATAAAAATACATATATAGCACTTTGAGCACTTGCCTAGCAAGCCAAAGGCCCTAAGTTCAGTTCAGTTTTCCAGCACTACATAAACTGGGTGTTGTAACGCACAGTTGTAATCCCAGCACCAAGGCAGGAGAATCTCCGTGAGTTCCAGGCTAACTTGGGCTACACAGAGAGTTCAGAGCAGCAGAGCAGTTCGCAGCAGAGCGAGAGCTTGTCTCAAAAACAAGCCATTAAACATAAAGACTGGGGGGGGGGGGGGGGGGGGCGTGGTTATTGGACTCTGCAAATGTTAGTTCTCCCTATCTGAAATCTTTGCAGGTAAAAACTATCCAGAAAAAGCCGTCTGAAGAGCATTCTGGGACACAGAATTGTTTTCACGTTCATGCGGTCTGTCTCCAGAAACAGTGCTTTGTTATTCAGCATACAATGCCCTCTGCTCGTCCCAGCGCCAGTAGTCCGGCCCACATCGAGCAAAAGTGGCGATTGTCTGGCAGTCTGCACTGAGGAAGAGGGTGGGGAAAGGACCATGGCTCAGGACTCAGAACGTTCTGTTTTGAGACAGGGTCTCACTCTGTAGCCCAGGCTGATCCTGAACTCACTGTGGAGCCCAGGCTGGCCTTGGACTCAAGGCAATCCTCCTGCCTCAGCCTCCTGAGTGCTGAGATTACAGACGTGTGCCACCAGGCCCGGTTTATGTGGTGCTGGGGAATCAAAGCACTTTAACTGCTGTGCCATTCCTCCAGCCCCAGCACATATTATATATACTTTTATTTCATTTTTTGAGACAGTCTCAGCTGGCTTGCCTCCCCTCCTAAATGCTGGAGTTGCAGTGGGCACCACCATGCCTGGCTGGCTGATTACCCTTCCCTTGCTCCCTCCCTCTCCCCACCACCCCCACCCCCTCCCTCTCTGGGACACTAGCTCATTAAATAACCCAGGCATTCTTTGAAGTCCTTGGACTTGGACTACTTCTACTTCACTCTTTCCAGTGCTGGAATTATAGATGTGTGCTACAACGTTTGGCTTTTTATTTTTATTTTTTAAACAAGGTCTCTGTAGCCTGAGCTGATCCTGAACTCACTGTGGAACCCAGGCTGGCCTCTAACGGCAATCCTCCTGCCTCAGCTTTCAGAGTGCTGGGATGACAGCCGTTCACCACCAGGCCCAGCTGAGGTGATGAGAGAATCAAACTCAACACCTTGCGCTTGCTAGGCCGGTGCTCTAACCACTGTGCGATTCCTCCAGTCTTGGCTTTTCTTTCCCTAGCAGTACCCAGAACCTTGCTCATGCTAGCTAAGAGCTCTACCATGGAGACGCATACTCAGACCTTTCGAAAATGTTTTATTATGAGACAAGGTCTTGCTGAATTACCCAGGTTGGCCTCAGACTTAACAATCTTTGTACCTCAGCTTTCCACAGTGCTAGGAATACTGGCCCATGCCCACAGGCCTGGCTTGGTTGAATCGTGTTCCTAGTCTCTCTCTTTTACCAAAGTGATCCATGTTAACTTTGTGAGAATCTTTTCAGAGTTTTCTCTGGAAAAATTATACACAAGCACAGTTATGTTTATTCCCTCCATTCTATAGCTTGTTTTTATCATCCTACAATTCCTCATGGAGTGCCTATAAGTCACCTGGTAGAGTTCTAAAACAGTCCTATTTATTTATTTATTTAGTGGGTACTGGGATTGTTTGTTTTTCTGTTTTGGGGTGCTGGGGTTGGGGCCATGGTCTGTCAGTGCTTCCCCTTGCTAAATTGTCCAGGCTGAGTTCAGACTTAATGATAGCCATGCCTTGGCCTCACGAAATGCTGGGGTTCCAGGCCTGTGTCACTGAGTCTGGCTAAGCCAGTCTCTTTAAGGGCTGCATATGATTTGTGATAGAGATATCATCATTTCCTTAGTCACTTCCCTTCTGGGGGACATTGACTTCAATTCCAGTTTTCTCTCCCATCCACGTCATGACGCAGCAGGCGTCTATGAGCACAGAGTCCTGTTAACTGATGTGTACATTTCTACAGAGTCAGTACTCAGGAAGGAGAAGCTGCCTTGAAGAATCTGGTCTCACACGAGAGCTGGGCCCCAGGCTGGCCTGGGACCCCAGCACACCCTACCGACAGCTCACCTTCCACTTTCAGTTCCATGGCCGCCTCCTCTTGGTAAGAGTGATCGCGAAAGAAGCAGGTGAACCCGCCTTCATCTGAGAACCTCACGTTGCGGATCCTGAGGGTCACCTTTCCCTCACCTATCGCCTCCTTCAGCAGCTCCGTCCGGCCTCGGTACTCTGGCGCCTGCTCTGCGTCCTGGTCCTTGCCGTTCCGGTAGAGATGGACCACCCTGGAGAAGGGCGGGCGGTACCACCCCACCTCCATGCCTGTAGCATTTTTCCCAGGAGAGATGCGACATGAGAGCTCCACTTCATCCCCGACTAGTGCCCGGATGGGGTACCCTGGTCCTAGCACCCTGAACTGTCCTGTCCGAAACAGAAGGAGAAAACAAGGATCAGAGGGAGCCTGGGCAGACAAGTGTTACGGGAGGCCCTGTTTCCAGAAGGGAGGAATAGCCAGGCCTGTGACCATGGAAGCAGGAAGACTACAGGTTCTAGCCTGGGCAACTGGATGGCTTTCGTGAGAACCTGTCTCAAAATAAAATATAAAAGAGACTGGGCAAAGCTGGAGTGGTGGCACATGCCTATAAACCCAGTCTTTGGGAGGCTGGGGCAGGAGGATTTGCTGTGAGTTCAAGGTCTGACTGGGCTACGTAGTGAGTTTGCGACCAGCCTGGGCTACAAAACAAGACCCTGTCTCAAAACAGAACAACAGGGTCTTGCAACAAAAACAATGGAAAAAAAAATACCGTCACTACCACCCCATTGCCAACAGACTAAGGCCTATAATCCCAGTACTTTGAGGTTGAGGCAGGAAGATTGCAAATTCAAGCCCAGCCTGGAAAATTTAGTAAGGTAGATAAAAAACAAAAATGAGGGGCTGGAGGAATGGCACAGCAGTTAAATTGCTTTGCCTTGCAAGTGCAAGGCCCTGTGTTCAATTCCCCAACAGCCCAGCTGAGTCTGGTGGTGCAGGTCAGCTTCGATTACATGCATGTAACCATTCCAGTTTATTTGGTGCTGGGGAATCAAACCCAGGACCTTGTGCTTGCTAGGTAAGTGCTTTACCGTTGTTCTATTTCTCCACCGACCCCCCCCCCCCACCTTTTTTTTTTCTTTTTTAGAGACAGGGTCTCACTCTGTAGCCCAGGCTGGTCCTGAACTCACTGGTGTAGCCCAGGCTGGCCTTGGACTCAGGTTGATTCTCCTGCCTCAGCCTCCAGAGGGCTGGGATTATAGGTGTGCGCCACCACGCCTGGCGTATGTGGTGCTGGGGAATCAAATTCGGGTACGTAGCACTTGACATAGTGTTTGCCTGTTGAGCCATTCCTCCAGCCCCTGGGATTGATTTTCAGACAGGGTCTTGCTAGGTAGAGAAGTTGCCCGGGTCAGGCTTGCACTGCTGATCTTCCTGCCTCAGCTTCTGGAGTTCTAGGATTGCAGGTGCATGGCCCCACTCCTGGCTGAGCTCTATTCTGTAAGGAGCCAGGAAGCTTTCAGAGAGGAGAACCCTATCAGCAGATCTTGGGTGTAGAAAGCTGTATGGCTGGAATTCTGGCCTTTGGGTTCTGAGGTCTCCCCAGGGCAGGAATAAGCCTGTCTTACCTGCATAGCTGGAAGACAGCTGGAGGAGGAGGAGGGTGAGGAGCCCACGAGGCAGGGAGGAGCGCGAGAAACCCACCATCTCCACAGTCCCCACGGTGGGGTCAGGCCACACAGAGGACCTCAGTCCGCATGTCCCGAGCCCCCCAGGCAGCCTCAGGGAGGACCTTGGAGGGAACTGCTGCGTGGGCCTCGCCTCCACCCAGCCACTACTACAGCTGTGCCCATGGGACAGCTCCACGTCATGCCTGCCAGGCCCTTATACAAAAGAGCTACACACCAAGGCGGTGACAAGGGTTTGCCTTCCCCACCCCCTCAGAGCAACGGAGCCGCGGCTGCCTGGTACTGGGCCTTGCTCCCTTCCCTCCTCCACCCCGCCCCGGCCCAGCCCCAGAGAGGGGTCGGGGGCTGTTCAGTGGGACGCGCCCCTCAGCGGAGCTGGGAGGAGGCTTGTTCCTGAAACCTGCAGGGTCCCTTCAGCCCGTCTCAGGCCCACAGCGAGCGAAGGGATAGTGATTGTTGTTGGCTCATAAAAGTGAAAAGAAGCTAGGCTTGGCTGTCCTTTTGCCTCACGACTGTCGTCACCAGGTCACTCTTCTTGATGTCCCGTTTCCTACTGCGAATCCAACTCCCTTCCTTGTGCTTAGGTTGAGAGTAGGTGGCTTCAGTTCTCACCTCTAAGGACACATCTGGGCGTCAGGAGGAGCATGCCAGGAGCCCATGGCCATTGTACCCAGAGAGGCAAGTTTGGCAGAAAGGAAGTGGCTGTTGGTCAGCAGAGGCATTTGGCAACAACGCCAGTGAGTAAATATCCCCCGGTCTTGGCCTTGTTCTGCGATTTCCTTAGCTTCACAGGAGAAACAGGAAAAGGTGAAATCTGGAAACAAGACTTTTCTTTTTTTGGTACTGGGGATACAACCCAGAAACCCAGGGCCTTTGCAATGACCTACATCTCCTACCCCCCCTTTTTTTTGAGACAGGTTCTTGCTGTATAATTTAGGTTGAACTCACAGCAATCCTCTTGCCTCAGTCTCCTGCGTGCTGGGATTACAGGTGTGCATCACCACACCTGGCTTCCAGCTAATTTATGTGGGCTGGTGGGTGGGAATCAACCCAGCACCTGTGCATAGTAGCAAACTCTTTAACTACTGAGCATCTCCTTCATCCTCTATCATTTATTTATTTTTATTGTTTTTCAGGCAAAGTCTTGATCTGTAGCCCAGGCTAGTCCTGAACTCACTATGTAGCCCAGGCTGGCCTTGGACTCACGGCCATCCTCCTGCCTCAGCCTCCCAAGTGCTGGGATTACACCATGCCTAGTTTATGTGGTGTCGGGGAATCAAATTTAGGGCTGTGCGCTTGCTAGGCAAGCACTTTAACTGCTGTGCCATTCCTCCAGCCCATTGAGGGGGTTTTGCTTTTGTAGTCCATACTGGCTTCGAACTCTAGGCAATCCTCCTGCCTCAGCCTCCCAAGTGCTGCGATTACAGGCATGTGCCACAGAACGAGAGGGCTGTGAAATATTTTTTTTCTTTCCTTTTTTATTTTTATTTTTGAGACGGGGTTTTGCTCGGCAGCCTAGGCTAGTCCTGAACTCAATGTGTAGCCCAGGCTGACCTCAAACTCACAGCAAGTCTCCTGCTGGGATTACAAGAATGCACTTTTTTTAATGTGATGCTGGGGAATCAAACCTAGAGCCTTGTGCTTAGCGAGCACTTTAGCCGCTGTGCTATTCCCCCAGCCCCTTCCTCTCTCCCTGGCACCTTCACCTTTGCTGCAGGATATTGCAGGTGGCAGCCAGAAGCCGCTCCCAGTTTGCCCAGCAACAGCTGACGTCTAAGGCTTCACCGCTGAGGATTGGTTGCCTGGAGCCTTTGGGCGGAGAATAAGGCGGTGATTGCAATTGAGCGACGTGAGGCGTCTGAGCCTCGCAGTGGCGTCCAGATCTTACCGGCGGAGCCTTCCTTTCTTGTTGGCCATTAGCCGCTATCTGGTTGGGTTTTCCGACTTAGTCCGGTCTGTGCTTGGCCTGTAAACAGCTTAGAAGGAAGACCCGGATGGCTACTTGGTCCCTGTCCCTGTCCCGGAGCGCCCGCCTGGCGGCTACCCTTCTATCCCACACGGTTCTTCTGGAGCCAGGCAGGGCAGTGGCGGCCATTTTGGAGCTGGGCAACTGTCATCGTGCTGATCATCGCGGAGTCTGGCAATCTCGGGAATCCAGTCCGTTTTATCATTATTTTTTCTATCAGAGAAAACTATATGTGGGGATAATTATGCAGTCTGGAATTTCCAGAGCTCTTGTAAGACTCATCTAAACGACTAAGAGGATATTCTTCTATAAGCTTCGATGCAGATTCCAGATCCACTCCTTGCTGCTGAAGAAGGAACACAGACTAGTCCTTAGCTGGCCTGTGGGAAGATCCGTGAACCTGAGCAGATGGTGTAAAGAAACCTCAGTCCCTTTATCTGTAAAAAGGAGATTAAGCCCTTCACCTCAGACGTCTGACTGAGAGGCAGAGAAGTAACATTCATGAAAAGCTTCAGCTTGTCCCTGGCCCTCAGTAAAATAACAACAAAACCCAAAACGCGCCCCCCCACCCTCCCAAGACGTTTCCGTGTGCCTAGAATGTTGGCCCATGAGGGCAGGGCTTCCCCCTGCACCCTCCTAAGGCACACAGTGTGAGGGATTCACATTCAATAATTTTACTGAAGAACGAAGAACACCACATTATAAACTGTCACCTTTATCTCGTTCAGGCTGTGGCTTTTCCCTCTGGCAACATCTCGCTTTCTAATCCCTGTCAGTCCATATTCACGTTCATTTACTTGACTTAGATCACGCCAATGTGTTCACTGTCAGGTTGGTATTTTTCCTTTTTTTAAAAAAGTTTTTTTTGAGACAGAGTCTCACTATATGTAGTCCAGGCTGGCCCTGTAGTTGTGATCCTCTTGCCCCGTCTCAGCTTCCCAAACATGGGGATTACAGGCATGGCACAGTGTTTTTCACATTCTTTTTGGTACTGGGGATTGAACCAAGGGTCTTTGAATTCAGCTACTTTTTTCTATTTTAGACAGGCTTGCTCTGTAATCTAGGGTTGTCCTGAACTCATTACAAAGCTAAGGCCTAGCAGGTGCAAAGACCTTTAGTTCAATTCCCTAGAAGTCATAGCAATCCTCCTGCCTCAGCCTCCTGAGTGCTAGGACTGCAGGCATGCTGCATCTTTAGAATGTTTAGTTATTAGGTTTATTTATTTTGAGTCTGGGTCTTGCTCTGTTCCACAGGCTGGCCTTGGACTCACGGCAATCCTCCTGTCTCAGCCTCCTGAGAGGTGGGATTATAGGCGTGCGCCACCACGCCCAGCTTATGTGGTTGGGGAATTGAACTCGGGTACTTAGCGCTTGCTAGGCGCTTTAACTGCTGAACCATTTCTCTAACCCTATGTATTATTTTTAGATATCATCTGGATAAATTTCTAAATTACCTGGGCTAGGCTTAAACTTTCAGTTCTCCTGCTGTGTCAACCCCTGGAGTTCCTAAGCAGCTAAACAGCTGAGATTAGAGACCATTGTGCCTAAGAGTTTGTTGTTGTTTGTTTTGCTTTGTTTTCCTGTGCTGGGAATGAAGCCAGAGCCTGCTCAGACTAGGCTAGTGTTCTGCCAGCAAGCGGTGGGGGTGACCCGTGTTGAGCAGCCTCCCTGGCACTGGGAGGGGGGCCTCTTTTCCCGTCTCCTCACTTTAGTGTGATTCTCCTTGTCCACTCCCACAGCTTCCAAGACGCTCACAGTTTGTTGAAAGAATGAATGACCACAATTTAAAATCCGTATTCCATTCCCTTTCAGACTAAGGCTTTACCCTCATGAGTCCCGCTTTCTAACTCCTCTAACTCAATATTCA
Organism: Ctenodactylus gundi; assembly: GCA_004027205.1. Lineage (NCBI taxonomy): Eukaryota > Metazoa > Chordata > Mammalia > Rodentia > Ctenodactylidae > Ctenodactylus > Ctenodactylus gundi. Next base: position 10,019 of record PVKB01007887.1, read on the forward strand.
CAATCCTTTACTTGCTTCTGGTCACACCAGTTAACTGGCAGGCTGGTATTTTTCACTCCGCCCTGTGGCATTTTCCCTCCAGCTCCATGAAGAGGACCAGTTCCCTCTCAATTGTCCGTTTCCTCCAGTCCCACAGATGCTTCTGGACCTGCTACCCCAAGACCTGGGGGCAGTGCCAGGATCTTCCCAGTGCCAGATGAGAAAACTCAGGTCCATGTTTTCACGAAGGGGACAGGGGTACTGGAGGAATAGCGTAATAGTGAGATCTCTTGCCTAGCAAGTGCACCACACCACGTAACTGGGCGTGGTGGTGGTTCCAGCATTTGGGCGGCTGAGGCAGGAGGATCACAGTGAATTTGAGGCTAGCCTGAGCTACATGGTGAGTTGAAGACCAGCCTGGACTACAAAGTAAGACCCTGTCTCTAAATAAATAAATACATCTGCAGTTAAAGTGAATCTAATTTAGCGTTTCTTGCTAAATGAACTGTGGGACTGGGACCTTAAAATCTGTGAGGGTAAGGCTGAGGAATGGCACAGTGGTTAGAAAGAATCCTTGCCTAGCAAGCCAAGTCTCTGAATTCATTTTAAAAAAAAAATCTGAGGGTAGAAGAACGTGTGCATGTGTATGGAGGTGGGGTGGGATTGGCATGACGGGGATTTTCTGGACGGCAATGGTTATCCTTCTGGCCCAGTACTGCTTTGTGTCTAATGGGGGCTAACCACGGATATATTGTCTATGTGATCGTATTCAAATCAGGCCATGAAAGTCTCGAGGCTTACCAAAACCAAAGGATTTACTTTTTTACTTTCATGTATTTTTAAGCAGTGAGCGAATGACTTTTATAATAATGACTTAAAAAATATATAAAATAAACTGACCTGAGAAAGCTTTTGCTCCTTAGAAATGCTCCGTTTCTACAGCGAACTACACTTGCCTTGTGCCTAGTGCCATCTAATGGTCAAACTGACTTATTGCCCGGAGTTTGGACTTCGGTGCTGGGAAGACAGACTGTGGGGAGAGTTAGAAAGCGAGACCCAGCACAGGGACGTTGCTGGCTTACCTTGTACACAGTTTATACTTAATGATCCAGTAACCCACATGTTAACTCACATTGGGAGACTTGATAACAAAATAACATGTAAAAGCCAGTCGGTGGAGAAATACTAATGTGTGTTCATATGGAATTTTCACGTTGTTAAAAGCATTTTTCTTTGTCATTCTTATTTATTGAAGATACCAAGATTATTATCTTGACTGTTAAAGCATATTTCTAAGTCTGTATTTATTTTAGTATGTGAGATGTAATGCCTTTATTCCCATTTTGCAGATGAAGAAATCAAGGCTGGAGTGGGTGACAAGCCCAAGGTCAGCCTGGTGATTACTGTCCTGGCAAGACCTAGTAGACTGTCCCAGGGATTTCTGCTGTAAGCTGTCTAATGTGAGATGTGTCAATTAAGACACAGCCAAGGGATCTCACAGTGGTCAAATAGTACCTGCCAGTTGTGGTGGTACACACCTGTCATTCCAGGATTCAGAGGGGCTTAAAAATTAAGTTACATTGACTACAGGATGGTCCTGGACTCACTATGTAGCCCAGGCTGACCTGGAACTCACAGCAATCCTCCTGCCTCAGCCTCCTGAGTGTCAGGATTACAGGCGTCCCCCACCATGCCCAGCTTTATGTTGTACTGGGGAATTGAACTCAGTGCATTGTGCTTGCAAGGCAAGTGCTTTAATTGCTGTGCCATTCCTCCAGCCCCCACCCCCCCGCCCGGCCTGGGTAATTTAGCAAGACCCTGTCGCAAAATAAAAACAATAAAAATAGGCCGGGGATGTAGCTCTGTGTAAAGGTCCTGGGCTTGATCCCCAGTAGTACAGTAAATAAGTAAATAATAACTGAGAAAAATAATCATGACAGCAATCTATGGTCATACTACACAAAGGCCCTGCAAGTCAGGAAAACCTCAACATTCTTTCTGCTCTTCCTTATCTAGAATACATACACACAAAGACCTTGTAAACAAACAAGGTGGACTGTAGGTGTACCCCACAGTACGTCATTGTAATATCTTACATATTTTTATAAATTGAATTTCCATACCTGGTTTGACAAGCCTAATGTCTAAATTGGTCTGATTATAAATCCTTTATTTAATTTTTGAGAAAGAATCTCACTGTGTAGTCCAGGCTGGTCCTGAACTCACTGTGGTGCTGGGGAATCAGCTTCAGCCTCCTGATTGCTGGGATTTCAGGCATGTTCTGCCATGTTTGGTGTATACGGTGCTGGGGAACCAAACTCAAGGCCTTGTGTTTGCTAAGCAAATGCTCTAAATGCTATGCTATTCCTCCAGCCAATAAATCCTTTTGAAATAAAAAATTCTATTCTAATTTATATTTATCAGGCTCAAATATATATCCATCCTACCCTGTAATTAAAAGCAAGCTAATTTTCTGAAAGAAGTCCCAAACATTTTATTCTCTAAGGCTGAATTTCTTTTTCTTTGAGATAGGGTCTTACTCTGTAGTCCAGGCTGGTCCTGAACTCACAACAATCCTCCTGCTTCAGTTTCCCAAGTGCTGGAATTACAGCTGTGTGCCACCACATCTGGTTTATGTGGTGCTGGGGAATTAAAAGGTCTTGCAATTGCTAGGCAAGTGCTTTAACTGGTGTGTTTTTCCTCAGCCCTAGGCTGAAATAATTTCAAGATAGATTTTGAAGCTGAGCCAAGAGCCACGGGCCTGTAGTCCTAGCACTGTGAGAGACTGAGGTAGGAGGATCACAGATTCAAGCCACTTGGGCAACTTAGTGACTCAGCAAGATCGTGTCTCAAAATCAAAAATGAAAATGATCTGGAGATATAGCTCAGTATGAAGGTCCTGGACCTGACTGATAGTTCGAGATAGAGAGAGAGAGAGAGAGAGAGAGAGAGAGAGAGAGAGAGAGAGAGAGAGAGAGAGAGAGAGAACAGGAGGAAGAAATCCACCAGTAGTTAAAAATCAAGAGGAATGGTTTCAGGACTTCTGCTTGTCCTGATTTTGTTTCTTATTCTGTTACCATGTATTTGCGCAACATAGTAACAATAACCAGATTGAGAAAATTGGTATATTTACATATTGCATCTTGATTGTTCCCTGTTCCCAGCAGAACTCTGATCCAGGTGACAGTCATCCCTGTGGAGCCATCCACAGAGGCACAGAGGATCTGCAGAAAAGTCCCAGGAAGATGGGCCCCTGGGTGACTGGAAATGCTTCTCACAATTGCCCATGCGGTGAGCCAAGGGGCTTTTTTGAGACAGGGTCTCACTCTGTAGCCTAGGCTGGTCCTGAACTCACTCCGTAGCCCAGGCTGGCCTTGGACTCAGGTCAGTCCTCCTGCCTCAGCCTCCCGAGTGCTGGGATCACAGGCGTGCACCGCCACGCCCAGCTTATGTTCTTCATCTTTTCTTATTAAGCGTGAGACATTGGGAAGATTGCTGAATGTGTTTTGAGTTATTTTTCCTGCTTATAAAATGGAAATAATGGGCCAGAGGAATGGCACAGTGATTAAAGCACTTGCCTTGCAAGCTCAAGGCCCTGAGTTGATTTCCCAGCACCACCTAAAGCTGGGCATGAGCTAGGATTACAGGTGTGCACCACCACACCTGGCTGAAAATGTTTTTTTTTGCTGATTTTTTATTAAGCTTCTAACAAGGTGGCAGGCACCAAACAGCTTTTGTAGTAGGGATAAAATAAGCAACATACGCAGGGGTCATAGAGCTTGCAATCATGTCAGAAGGGCAGAATCTATGTATAGTTTCAGGGCGAGGACTCGAACCCACTGCCTTTGCCCTGAGGTACCTCCCCACACTCCTCCACTGCCTTTCTAGTACTAGGGGTTGAACCCAGTGTGCTCTACCTCTGAGGGATACCCCCTGTTCTTTTATTTATTTCTTTTTTATCTTGTAAAAGGATCTAAGTTACCCAGACTGGCCCTGAACTTGTCATCTTTCTGTCTCAGTCTCCTGAGTTTCTGTGATTAGTCAGGTAAGCTCCATGTCCAGCAGACTCCATTGTTTTAACTGCTTTTGAGAGAAGCTTTTGTTGGTGTTTATAGTGCTGGAGATCGAACCCAGAGCTCACAGTGCACGCACGCCATTTCACGCACGCCAGCCAAACATGCTACCACTAAACTGTACCCCAAGCCCTTGAAATAAATATTGTGGATGATGAATCCAGTATGTCAGGAGAGCAGCTAGCAGGGTGGGGAAAGGGGATCTAAGTCTGTGGAAGACTTAGGGAAGGCTATGCTGAGGAGGTGGCCTTTAAGTTGTTCATAATATGAAGATGTCATGGGGGCGGAGAGGCTGAGGAGTGTGTGTCAAAGCAGTGTGCTTGGCTTCTGAGTTAAAAGTTTTTTGTTTGTTTGTTTGTTTTTTTGAGACAGGGTCTTACTCTGTAGTCCATGGTGGTTCTGAGCTCACTATGTAGCCCAGGCTGGCCTTGATCTTGCAGCAATCCTCCTGCCTCAGCCTCCCGAGTGCCAGGATTAGAGGCGTGCACCACTATGTCCAGTTTATTGAAAGCATTTGAGCAAATTTAAAGAACTGCCACCTGGACAGTGAGGCCAGAGCACTGGGAGTGAGGCGGGAGGACCACAGACCTAGCTTTGACACTCAGCTCTGTTCCTTATGGACTGTGTGACCTTGGGCAGGTCATTCAAACTCGCTGAGATTGTCTTTTCATCTGATGAGCGGAGATTTTCCCATACGGAAACAGCTGAAAATGTTAAGAGCCAGAACGTGTGAGATCTCTTTGCAGATTAGGCACCATTAAGGTATTTTGTTTCTGTGCGGCTGGAAGTGTAACAAATACTGAAAGCATCTGAAGGTGTGTATGAGTCATGCTGGCACCTCAGGACTTCAGAATGATGGCTTAGGGAGACTGGAGAGGAAGAGTAAACTCAGCAGGTGTTTGTTTACTCCCTATTGCTAAAAGCAGCGCCTGCTTCACACCTGCTCCCGGATTTCCCTTCCGCCGGGATCACAGTGGTTGATGTGGCTCTCTGGGACAAAACAAGAGTCCTCTGCCCTGCTGTAACAGTTTCTGGGTTTGGACTTGGTCAATCTGCATACAGGGCCTGCCTGGGTTCCTTAATGTCTGAGTCTGTTTCTCTTTCTTGGTGGCACTGAGGATTGAACCCAGAACTTTTGCACTCGGCTACTTCCCAAGCCTGTTTTTTCAGTTTTGGTTTTTGAGACAGAGTCTCACTAAGCCATTAAGTTGCCCAGGCTGCTTTCAAACTGGAGATCCTCCTGCCTCTGCCTCCTGGTGTGCTGGGATTACAGGCCTGGGCCACGGGGCCAGACTATCTTCTCATTTGATAAACTTAGCTCCCACACATCGTTTTCTGCAATTCTAAAACTGCTAATATCCCGAAAGCTAAAAAAGAGTGTTTCTAACTCATTTGGTAATCAAACCTGGCCCGACTTGCACTCACTTTGCGACAAAATCAGACATGAAGCTATTTATAGCCACTTCAACTAAAGTGCAGAACTGTACATTCAGCGCAGAAATGTAATTGTGTTCATTATGTGCTTCAGATCTGCCCGCACGTATTAAGGGATGGATTTTCCAGCGTTCTGTAAGCTCGTAATAGAAAAATCTCGGTGCTACTTTTTATGATAATACTTTTTATCATAGGGTAATTTGCCTATTGTGCTCTCAATAAGTGAACACTCACCATAGGTCTGTGAACTGGACATGATGAAAGACAAACGTTGCAGCAACGTGAATAACAACTCTCAAGCTGGGCGTGGAGGTGCACGCCTGTTAACCCCAGCACTCAGGAGGATGAGGCGGGAGGACTGCCAAGAGTCCAAGGCCAGCTGGTTTACACAGTGAGCTCAGGACCAGCCTGCACTACAGAGCAAGACCCGGTCTCAAAAAAAACCCAACCAAACCAACCAAAACCAGATAACAACTCTACAAATGACTGCGCGCACACTATGATGCGTATGTTTTTCAGATTGGTGTGAACAATTATGAACATTTATACCAGTATGTAATTAATTATATGTTTAATTAAAATATTTATAACATCTTTATAGTTCCTTGAATGGAAATTTTCACTAAATATGAGTGAGCACATTGTCATAACTGTTTGTATTAACATTTTTTTTTTGAGACAGGGTTTTTCTCTGTTGTCCAGGCAATCCTCCTGCCTGAGCCTCCCAATTGCTGGGATCACAGGTATGCACCACTTTGCCCAGCTTATCTGGTGCTGGAGAATCAAATGCAGGGCCTTGTGCTTGCTAGGCAAGCTCTCTAACTGCTGTGCTATTCCCCTAGCCACAAGTATTGAATGTTCTCTAAATCTGTTAAACTGACCCCATCTACGCTAGAGAGAAACAGATAGTAAGTCTATCACTGTTGTTGCCTGTTAGTCTAGCATTTAATTACAGTGTACACATTTACTATATAAGGGCTTACTTATGGAGAAATTATTTATAGAGACAATTCCCAGTGCCAATATTGTGATCTGGTTACCGGCTCTGAGTACGCCTGAGACACTGGTAGGTTCCCCACCATATCAGGGCATCATGTCAGGGTGGCAGAGGTCAACATTAGAGCAAATATTTACACTTAAGTTTTGTAAGTTTTGGAAGACACTCATCTGTATATGTCAATAAAGGCTTAGCAGAAATAGCTTAGCAATCTTCTTGTTCCCTATATTGTGTACCTGCTACAGGTTCAAAGTTTGGGGGGCCACCTTATTCCCAATATGGTAGTATGAGAAGTAGGGACGTTTATTTGGGGGAGTGATGAGTGTCCTTATAAAGGAGGCTCTGGGAGTATGTTTGACATTTCTACCATGAACACAAAGCTAGAAGATGCCGTTTATTGAAAATTTATTTGAGGTAGGCTCTCACTTTATAGTCCAGGTTGGTCTGATCTCACTATGTAGCCTAGGCTGGCCTTGAACACATGGCAATCCTCCTGCCACAGCCTCCTGGGTGCTGGGATCACAGGTGTGCACCACCATGGGGAGTTGAACTTAGAGCCTTGCACTTGTTAGGCAAGCACTCTAACCACTGTGCTACTCTTCCAGCCTGACCATCTAATGATATGAGGAAACTGGTCTTCACTAGAAACTAAGTCTGCTATTTTTTTTTTTTTTTTTTTGCCTCGGCCTGTGTTTTGAGTGCTGGGATTACAAGTGTACACCACTATGCCTAGTTAATTTTTATATGATGTTGGGGACTGAACTTTAATCACTGGGATACACCCCCTGGTTCCAATCCTGGATTTTTAACTTTAGGAAATGTCAGTAGCAAATTTCTATTGTAAGGTATCCAGTCGAAAGTATTTTTGTTGTAGAATCAAACAACAAAGTAGACAGCCAATGAGATTTGCTAAAGAGCCAAGCATGCTGGCACACATCTGTAATTCTTGTACTTTGGGAGGCAGAGGCAGGAGGATCCTGGGTTTGAGCCCCGCCCGAGGTACATAGGAACTTTTTTTTTTTTCTTTTTGTGGTACTACAGATGGAGCCCAGGGTATATATGCTGAGCTACCTCCCAAGCTCATTTTCATTTCTGATTTTGAGATATGGTCTCCCTAAGTTACTAAACTGCCCAGGTGGGCTTGAACTTGCCTCAGCCTCTCAGAGTGCTGAGAGTTTGAGGCCAGCTTGGAACATAGCAAGACCCTGTCTTAAAAACAAAGAAACAAAGATCTGTTAAAGATTTCCTTCATCTCAGTTTTTTTTTTTTTTTTTTTTTTTTAATACAAAAAATTAAACCCAGGGCTTTAGTAATGAGCTGTATATCCTGTCCTTTGATTTTTTAAAAAAAAAGTTATTTTGAAGTAGGGTATTACTTAATCTTCTGGGAAGGGCTCAAGCTTGCAATCCTCCTGCCTGAGCCTCCCAGAAAGCTGAGATTACACGTGTGAAACACCACGCCAGGGCTATCTTCCAGAGTGCTGGGATTATAAAGTGCTCCACCACACCTGGCTTCTGAGTGCCTACTTCTACTGATAAAGAAAACACGTGAAAAAGGAAATAAAAGGCCACACAGGAAAGTGTTAGTGATTTTAAGAATGTCAAGGACAGTTCAAGCTCTTATTAAAAATCCCAAGTAAGGCTGTTGTGGTGTCACATGCTTTAAATCCCAGTACTATGGGAGGCTGAGGCAGAAAGACCGCACATTCAAACTCTGCCCGGGCAATTTAGTGAAATGCTGTCTCAAAATGAAATCAAGGGCCTGGAGGAATGGCACAGTGGTTAAAGTGCTTGCCTTGCAAATACAAGGCCCTGAGTTCGATTCCCCAGTACCACATAAAGTTGGGCATGGTGGTGCACGCCTATAATCCCAGGTCTCAGGAGGCTGAGGCAGGTGGATTATCCTGAGTCCAAGGCCAGCCTGGGCTACACCAGTGAGTTCAGGACCAGCCTGGGCCACAGAGTGAGGTCCTGTCTCAAAAAAAAAAAAAAAAAAAAAAAAATCAATCACGGCTGGGATGTAGCTTTAATGCTAACTTTATTCTTTGAGACAAAGTCTCACTCTGGAGCCCAGGCTGGGTTTAGACTCTTGGTAATCTTCTTGCTTCAGCCTTCCGAGTGCTTGGATTACAGGTGTGCATCACCACAACTGGTTTATGTGGTTCTGGGGAAACGAACTCAGGTACTTAGCGTTTGCCTTAGTGCTTGCTAGGCAAACGCTTTAACCGCTGAGCCATTCTCCCAGCCCCCTAATGATAACTTTAATAGTTGAATTTTAAACCTTTCATCTATTTTTCTGAACAGGAGAAGCTGTGTAGGACAGTAACCGGTTCTCAAACACAGACCTTTCGCCACCACAAGAGGACCCTGATGGCTTTCCTTTAGTGCCGGCCACTGTTGCCTCAGGCGACGGACTGGAACAAAAGTACAGTGTGACCTTTGCTAGAGAACGCCTGGGATGAGGACTAGGTGCGACTGCCCGAGCAGCCCTGTGTCCTGCGTCCACACTTGCTCAGACACTGTCCTGCAGAAGAGCCCTGGGAAGGCAGTCCTCTGAGAACAGCCTTTCTAGGACCACAGAGGAGCACCCTTTTGGTTGTACTGCCAGTGAGACACACAGACAGCCTGCAGAATCTCAGAAACTTCTGGTCCTCAGGACGTCCTTCCTGGTGTAACACATTATTTTGCAATAGCGGGTGCTGAGCCCCATGTGTTTGCACTGAGCCATATCCTCAGCCCCTTTGCTCGATTGCCCAGAGAGCTGGATGACAGGCGGGTGCCACGTGCCCAGCTTAGTAACTATTATATTGGTTGGTACTCACGGGTCTTTGTGTCCTGAGAGGACAGGCCACTGACAGGGCATCATTTCGAGGGGTTAGAAAGCCTTCACATTCTTTCATGCTGACTTTCCACCTGATGCTCTCAGCCTTTCTCTAGTAAACATTTTGAACCTTTTTTTTGAGTTTGAGTGGAGAGGAGGACCACTGGCATTTATCGGAATGCCAAATTCTGGCAAAGGAATACAGCATTCTTCAGGCATAGCCTGCACAGTGGAGTCGTCCCTCATCTGGAGTCTCAAAAGTACCCTAGGACATCCATGTAGGTGAAAGCTTGTGTTTAATTCTTAGAGCCTAGAAATTAATATTTTAAAAATGGTCTAAATATACAATGAACTTTCTAGGAATGCAATTACAGCTCTGTATAAATTTAGAGAAGACTGACTTTGCCACCAAGAACTGTTCAGCACCTCATTAAGTCACTTCATTGATGGCAACAGTCTGGAGGTAACTGAGTCACCGGCTCCGCACCTGTCCCGGGTGTGCTGGTAGCAGCGCCTTCTCCCTGACTCGGTGCAGGAGTGCCTAAGCCCACCTGCTGCTGCTGAAGTTGGCCTTGGCGCTCACACACCAAAACACTGGGCTCTTTAAATTCCCTTTCATACTGTAGACAGGGAAGGATTTTGAGTAACGCTATGTATGTAAGGAGGTTACACTGTCTATAATTTTTACTTCACGCCCGTTAAGGAGATCACTATGCGCTATAAAAAAGGGCTTGAAGGTGTGGAGACCTCAATCTCCAAATATTTGGCTTCTTCCCACCGTTTTTCCGGGGACCCGGAGAAGAGGGTTTCCTCTGCCAATCCCTCCGCCCCTTTCTCCTCTCTGCGCCCAAACCCAGAAGCACGCTGTGACACCGCTCGGGCCTCCTCAGTCACAGCCAGGCCGGGAGCCGCCACCTCCGCCCAGGCCTCGCGGCCTTCGGGGCACCCAAGGCGCCTTGGCCATGAACTGACTGCTTGGTCCTGTTGGGGTGCAGAACAAGCCTGGCCGCTGTGCACCCGGAGGCTCCTTTCTCTCCTCCACTCCCGCCCCCTCCACTGGGCCGGCCACAGTCGTCGCACCCCGGAGGAGCCGTGGCCTGCTCCTCCCTGTCCCCCCAACTCCTCACCCGCCTCCTCCTTTCTGACCCCGACCTCCGCCTTCTCCGCCCCGCCGGCCCGCCCCGCATCCGGGCCGCCTTTTCCGCGCGCATCCTCCCCTCCGGGCCTCAGCGCCCGCCGCCCCGCCGCGGCTCGGGTCTCCTTACCCCGCCCGGCACCCCGCGGCGGTCTCACCCGCAGGCCCCGCCCCCTCGCGCGCGCCAAGCCCCGCCCCTCGCGGTGGGCGGTCCAGGGCGGGGCGGGGCGGTGCCCGGGCCGGGCGGTGGGCGGGCCCTCGCCCGCTTCCCCCCGCCCCCCCGCCCCGCCGTCCCCTGCACCTCCTCTTCCCTCCGCCCGAGAGCTTTCCCGGTCCCCGGCGCCGCCTCTTTCCCTCCCGGCTCCGCGCTCCCGCGGTCGCTGCCGCCCCGGCGAAGGAGACACGGGGGTGGGGTGTGAGGGGAGCGACCCCGGCCGGGCTGGGAGAGGAGGGGACGGGTGGAGGAGAGAGGCGGGAGGAGCGGGGAGGAGCGGCCGGGCCCGGGGCCTTGAGGCCCGCGGAGAGCCGAGAGCTGGGCCGGCGCGCCGAGGTAAGGACAGCGGCGCCGGGGCGCCGGGCGCGAGGCGGGGCGCGGGGCCGGGCCGGGAGGAGGCGCCGCGGGCACGGGCGCGGGAGCGGGAGCGTGGGTAAGCGGGCTCCGGCGAGTCGCGGGGGCCGGAGAGGAGGCGGCGGGGAGGTGGAGTCCCGGGAGGGTGGGGGGCCGAGGGAGGCCGGGGGAGGGTGGGGACAGGCTCGCTCCTCCGCCGCCCGGCCGCGCGGCTCCGCCCCCGCCTCCCCCGCGCCCCCCGCCGGCCGGGCCGCGCCGCGGGACGCCCCGGGGGACGGAGGCCGCGCCGGCGGGCTCGCGGGGCGCTCACGGCCGCCTCTCACCCAGATGCTGCTGCTGCTGCTGCTGCTGCTGGCGCCTCCCGCCCTCCGCCCCTTGGGCGCCGCCGGGGCGCAGACCCCCAACGCCACCTCCGAAGGTGCGCCCTCCTCCGGCGCCCCGGGCCTTCTCCGCCGTCCCGGCAGCCCTCCCCTGCATCCCGGTCGGCAGGCCCTTCTGCAGCACGCCACTTTACTACTCAGCTCTTTTCTGTCACCCCCCCACGTTACTACCCAGCACCCCTCTCTCGGCTCCACGTTACTACACTGCACCACCTTTCCGTGACCTCGCCTTGTTTCCCCCCTTTCCAGGGCTCACGTTATACAACGCCTCCCCATCCGTGGCCCCACTGTGTTGCTTTCAGGTGGTGATCAAGTTTCCCTTCTACCAATTCAACTCTAATATCCCCGTTTAGGCCCCCCTCTTTAAGCTAGGCTCCGCCCACATCTCGCATTCTCCGCGATCCCTCGCGTCCCTCCCTCCTGGTGGCTCTCATCGGCTTTAACCCTAGCCGTCACTCCGGGTTCGTGAGTCCGGGGTTCTGCACCTGTTCCCCGCTCTCCCCCTCGCCTGCCCACTGACCACGCCCTGCTGTCCCTGCGGAGCCTGCCTTTCTCCGTTTCCCACCATTCCTCTCTCTCTGCCTCCCCTCACTCATCGCTCAGGTTGCCAGATTATACACCCGCCCTGGGAAGGGGGCATCAGGTACCGGGGCCTGACTCGGGACCAGGTGAAGGCCATCAACTTCCTGCCTGTGGACTATGAGATTGAGTATGTGTGCCGGGGGGAGCGCGAGGTCGTGGGGCCCAAGGTGCGCAAGTGCCTGGCCAACGGCTCCTGGACGGATATGGACACACCCAGCCGCTGTGGTGAGTAGCGGGATGAGCCCCTTCCCCGGAAGGATCTTTCCTTCTTCTCCTGCTTCAAACTTAGCGTTACTACTTGTAAATCAGCCCTTTAAATTCAGAATGCACAAAAATACATTTGACGGACGACTGTTTAAGAGGGATGTTGCCCAGCAGAGTTGGCAGCAAAGCTGAACCAGCGCCCGGCCCGTTTCATCTCACGTCCCCTTCCTTAGGTCACTGATCACTGGATGAGATAACTTTGATTATTCAACTTCTGAGTTACTCTCTTTGAGGATCATTAGTGGCAGATGATCTAAGAAATTCGAAAATGATTTCGTTGCATTTTCTAACAATTCTTGACTCCCAACTCAATGACCATATGGCCATGAAGCGAAAGTGAGTTTAATATTAATAGAAACCAGCCGTAATAAGAGAAACCAATCTGGTTGTGCATACAAAGTTATATATCTCTACACATTTCAGAGGCGGAGAACCGCCGGCTGGAGCAGTCTGGGAGGAGATCCCATTTTGTGTGCTTAGAGCTCCATCTTGGGTTCCTACAACAGAAATGCTCTTTCTTGTTTTCTTTTGGGAATGTGTGGATGCTTGCAGGGTTTAGGGAGGAGTCCTGGGGGTGCAGATCTCTTGTATACCAGATTTTCAGTGGAGGAGGATGCTTGTGGACCCAAACCTGCCCCGGAGCTCCCTGTGCTTTAAGGGGAAGGACCCTCTCCAACACGCCTCTCTTCTCATTTTCCCATCTCTCCACAGTCCGAATCTGCTCCAAGTCTTATCTGAACCTGGAAAATGGGAAAGTTTTCCTGACGGGTGGGGACCTCCCAGCTCTGGACGGAGCCCGGGTGGATTTCCGGTGTGACCCCGACTTCCATCTGGTGGGCAGCTCCCGGAGCATCTGTAGTCAGGGCCAGTGGAGCGCCCCCAAGCCCCACTGCCAGGGTGAGGGGAACAGCAGCTGCCTGTATGCAGCTGATAAGGATGATTGTATGAGAGGGGGTGGGGTGGAGGTGGAGGGAGGAGCAGGATGGGATGCCATGGAGGGTGTGGGGCGGGCCCGTGGAGCACCACCCCGCCCCACTGCCAGGGTGAGGGGAATAGCTACCTGCACGCAGCTGGTGAGAGGGGGAGTGGGGTGGAGGTGGGGCTGGGGCAGGAGGGGTGCCATGAAGGGGGTGGGGGCAGGCGTTGGAGAGGCAGCTGTGAAAGCCCAACTCCTCCCACCATCCTTGCCTTACATATTCTCCTGCAGTCCCCAATGTCCACTTTACCTAGATTGGGGGCTTCTTTCCTTTTTCATTTAATATCTTCCCCTTCTGCTCCCATTTCTTGGGCCTTACTTTTTCTCTTTTATGACTCTCACTCTTTCTTACTTTCTTCAGATTTAAGTACTCCAAATTTCCCTAGACAAATTTCTTTTCTCTAAAGTTAGAATGTTCTAGAATTGATCCCTCACCCTTCACTCTGTAACTGAATTACTGTAAAGATTCAGAATTCAGTCCTAGTTTGAGTCCAGCTTGGGGAATTTAGTAACTCAGTGAGACCCCGTCTTAAAATTAAAAAAAATTAAAAAGGGCTGAAGGCCCTGGGCTCCATTTCTAGTATAAAACAAAAGAAAAACTTAGACGTGGGAGTAGAGATGTATCAGTGTGAAATGACTCAAAATGGGGGACAGAATTATCAGAATATGAAAGACAACCCAAGAGTGAGATGTGAAGATGACAGTTCTTTTATCCCCTGGAATGCTGCCATTAGTCTGAGGGAATCATTTTCTGTGTGTGTCTGCGGCCTTTCTCTGCTGTCTAGTTCTGAGAACTTCGCCCTTTTCTGGGTGCCCCAAGGCTCCTTCTGTGGGCTCCCTCCTGGGAACACGCTCCCTTTCCATGCCTCGTGCTCCTCTTACCCTTGGAAGGTTCTCGAGATCCTCAGTCATTCCTGACTTGCCTCAAGTTCTCCTGCTTCTAGCCTGCCATTTCTTTGTGGAAGTAGGGTATCCTACTCTGGGGTGGGCTTGCTACGAGGCTACTGAAACTTCAGGATTCTTCACACAGCCCATTCTCTGTGTTTGAATAATGTAGGGGGCACTAAGAACGTGTTCATGGGGCATTTGGTTTTTGTAAAATTTGTAGAAATTATATCTATCTATCTATCTATCTTTTGAGACAGGTTCTTGCTCTGTATAGCCCAGGGTGTTCCTGAACTCACTGTGTAGTCTAGGCCGGCTTTGGATTCATGGCAATCCTCCTGTCTTAGCCTCCCAAGTGCTGGGATTACAGACACCTGGTTTATGTGGTGCTGGGGGATTGAACTCAGGGCCTTGCACTTGCTAGGCAAGTGCTTTAACTTCTGTGCCATTCCCCAGCTGGAAGTAAGATATTTTTTTAACAGCAGTTGCTTAAAATGAATTGTATATTTTTTTTCCTTAAAAGAGACACCCAGACATACAGTCTCCAGAACCCAGGATTTGCCTCTGCCTTAGCTTTTGGCCTCCTGTCTTTAATTCTGTTGACCTATGGAAAAGGAAATAAGTCCTCACTCCCAGCCCCACCTTGCTCTTGTCCTCAGGCACCTTCCCCTCAGAAACGCAGGCTCTCCCCGGTCTTCGACTCGGACAGGTGTGGGAGGGGGCAGGGGATGAGGCCTGGGAAGCCGGGCGCACGTGGTAACTCTTCTCTGATCCCCGTCTTTCCTGCTGCCAGTGAACCGAACGCCACACTCAGGTGAGATGAGACACCCTGCAAACCCCTCACCCTGCGCCCTCCACGCACTGAATTCTGCCCGCGGGCTGCGGACGTCTTCCTTTGCCCACCTCCACCCACCCGCCTGCCCGTTTCCCTACCTGTCACCTCCTGCGTCCCGGCTTTCCGCGGCCTGCGCCTGCGGTCCCTCCCTCTGCCTGCACTTCCCCGGGCTCCACCTTCTTTCCCAGCTCCGCTTCTCAGGCCGGTGGCGGTGGCGGAGCCAGCAGGGGGCGGCCGCTTCCCGCGGACCGGGAGCCTGCCCCGCGCCCGCCGCCCCGCGCCTGCCCTCCCGGCGGCCCCTTCCAGCCTTCGGAACCTTCTGCTGCCTTCCGCCTGCCCATTTTTAGGATCTCCCTTGATAGGACTCCATCAGTGCGTCGCGGCCGTCTGCACTCGGGCCGGCCTCGCTCCCGCTTCCTCTCCCTCTTCCCTACTCCCCGATTTTCAGCTCTCCCGTCCCCCGGGTCCCCTGTTCC
>PVKB01007888.1:0-25368 GCA_004027205.1 Ctenodactylus gundi
AACATCGAATGGTCTCTCTGATATGAGAGTCCCAGAGCACAACTCCTATGGAACTTAAGAGGAAAAACAAAGTGAAACAGGGGTGTTGGTTAGGGGAGGAGGGAGGGAGTGGAGGTAGGGGAAGGGACAAAAGGAGAGTGGGAAAGCCCTTGTCACCTTGACAAGATACATATGTGTATAAAAGTCTCAACTCCATTGTAAAACTTAAATTTTGCACGTATACATATCAATTAAATGGAGAAAAAAAGAAACTTAATTTTTTCATTGAAACTCATTCAGTGCAAATGTATTTACTTCAAATAAGAAAGAGAATTTGTTAAATTATAAGACCTCTAAGTTTTTTTTTTCATTGTTTTACATTGAGGAATCTTTGATGCTCAAAAGAAAATAACATAGTAAAAAGAAAAAGTTATTGCGTCATTTTCAAGGCATGGGTAATAAATATATCTCTCTTCCTTTCAATATGCTTGCTTTTGCTCTGCTATCTCTTTTCAAGACTCCACACTCCCAATGCTTTTACAATCATAGTCCCCATTTTGTTTTGACTTGCACCAAATTTTTTTTAACAGTTTGAACCAGGCTTCCATGACATCATCACATCCCAATTGATCCAGTAATTACCAAAACCCACTCCCTAATAGTTTTAAAATCATTGCATTAGTTAGATGTTTTTTCACCTAGCTATTACTTGTTAAAAATATGGAACTGAGTGTATTTTGCGATTGTTCTGTTTTGTTTACCTGCTCAGATCAACTGTGTTCTAATCTGTGTTGCTTTTCTCTCCAAAACTTTGCACCTTCCCTGCTTTTCGGAGGCCATGATGTGAAGAGCTTTGTTCCCCCGGCTCCCTTCTTCTATAATGCTCCTGACTTTCAACTAGCCAGCCATGTACTGATTCCTCAGAAACCGACTCAGATTAGATCTTTCTTTCCTTAAGTTGACCCAGAAAGGGAAATCTGACTAATACACCTTCTTTCCTGAAATACTCCCTATTTTTTTCTCCTTAAAGTAATCCTATGATAATTAACTTGGCATATTGGTTTATAAATCTCTTGACTATATCAACTGTATCAAGTACAAATTCCTCTGAAACTGTGATTCAGATTTAATCTTTTGTCCCTTAAATTTGATTCAGAAAGGGAAAGCTGGTTAATTCACCTTCTTTAAGGAAATACTCCCTAATTTATTTCTCCTTAAAGTAATCCTATGATAATTAACTTTTCATATTGGCTGATAAATCTCTTAACTATATCAAGTGAGAGTCCAACCCAATGAAGATTGTACTTATAATAGAGAAAAATCAATGTGCAGTGTTGATACTACTGGCTGCTCAGGAAAAGCTAAGAATGTTGCATATTCAAAGCATTCTTATTTAGGATTAGGCTTGTGCTTTCTACCATACATGTGTGAAAACTATCCCACTAAATGAAATCACTATAATTGATCTCTAAGCAAATACAACAAATGCATAAAGCCAGAAATTTATAAAGAAGAGTATTGCCTGCCTGTACTTATGTTGACAAGGAACATTCAAAAAAGAATATGTCAGATACACAGCTTGTACATAAGCCATCACCATGTTACAAAAAGATGATGCTGAGCCAAAAACGCGATGTTTAGTTTTTGACTGATGTCACCTTGGAGCCATGAACAATTATTTTAATATATTTTATTTTAGTCTTCTTTATTTTGGCTTGATAATCTTTCTGTTGCTAATCCAAGCATAAATATTCAGGTATGAGTAGCATACTTTTTTATTGTAAAAACCTGTATCTCCAACATTTTTTCCTAAAGGTAAGACTCCAGAGCACAGGCCTTACTCTTCTGCTACATCCAGCAAAGAACATCAAAAAGCGTTGTACAGTGTTATGTGTTGGTACTTACATAGTACAAAGACATGAGTAGAGGGAACTTAAAAGACATGCTGGAAATAGAAGACAAATGGACAATGTAGCTGCTATTGTGAGAATTTTTCTTATATATAGTGGCTTTAAACTACACAAATGTATGTATTCATAGTTACAGACGTCATAAGACTAATGCAGGTTTGCAGAGCTGTGGCCCTTTTGGGAGGTGTGAAAAAAATCTGCCTCTGTGACTCTGCACTGTTCTGGGAGTCACCTGTATTCCTTGACTGATGACCTCGATTTTTAACTCAAAAAAACAAACAAACAAACAAAAAAAAAACAGGCGTCTCTCTTCTCCTCTTTTGGCATTCATTTTCACATTGCCTTTTTGAGGGTGACTCACTTATCTTCTTAAACAGACCCGATTATTTACACTGGGACCACTCAGAAGACACAAAATAGTCCCACCATCAGAAGAGTTTTAATCTAATATGTAAAGTAACATATTCACAAACTCTAGAGTTTAAGAAACAGCCATCTTTCCAGGTCTCATAATTTACCATGCCTAGGTAATATATCCCAGATAATATTAAGCTAAAAGTCTAGAATATAAAACAGCTTTACACTTCTTAGCCATTGGAAAATGAATGATCATGTCTGTATGAAATCAAAAAATATCAGTATGGAAGAGTGTAGAGAACAGGTCAAAGCATATTTTAGTGAAAATTGCCCATGCTAATTTATCTGTAGATAAACTCTGGCTTCTTTCATGCTCAAGTTGTAAAATTTAATAATTGTGACACAGAATTTATACCCAACCACCCTACAAACATTTACTAGGTGGCCATTTGTGAAAAATGCATGCCAATTTCTGGTCTACAGAATTGAATTTTTAAAAATAGAAAGTCATAGGATGATGTCATTATATGATTTTTTCACATATGGAAAGAACATTACACATGATTCATGGAGCTACTGTAGTAAAGTATGTGATATATATATATATATATATATATATATATATATATATATCACAAAAATACATACATACATACACATATGCATTCAAATGTTGCTGAGATTAGTATCTTAATATTAGTTTTTAAATGTTCCAATTCAATTCATATCTGGTATCAAGAGATACAAAATTAACAATGCACCTGACTCACAATGTGCTTAATCAATTTGTATGTCGACTATAGAGCCTTCTAACAAAGCAAAAAGGTTCAATTTATTTAAATAGAAGTGTAGATATTCTAGGCATTTTCTCTTTGTCGGGACATAATACCTGACATCCAAAACTTAGGGAGTAAAGTTTTATTTTGCCTCACAGTTTCAGGAGGTCACAGTCAGTTCATGGCTGGAAATGGTAGAATCACATGATGGGAGCAGACAGAGCCAGAGCTCCAGGGAGGAGGTTCTCACAGTGGGGCAGAACAGAGTGAAATCTCAGAAAGGCGGCCCAAGCACAGCCCTTACAGGTGGAGCCCGAAGCATCCTCCCCTTTCAGCCAACCCCAATCTCCCAACACTACACATATCCACAGGTACCTGAAGCTGTTGGAGGATGCTGCAGACCCAAACTATAACAGTAGTGTTTACATTTGAAATGGGAAAATGAAACATATAGTTCCCAGCTCATGTTAATAAATGTAGACGGTTGTTCTTATTTTTACATATGAGGCCTTGTTTGAAATCTTGTCACATACTCTTCATATCAGTGTTTGGTTTTATTTTTCTCTCTGCATCTTTTGATAGGATTATGCATGTTCTTAACCTTCTACGTGCACTACAAATTTTAGAATATATGTCATATAGTAATAACAAACTCGAGAAGGCAAAATGGACAGAGAAAAATTGTTTCCACCATAGTCATTGTTGAAATGAAAATTTTTGTCTTTATATCTTTGTGATTTGGAGCAGATTTAATCTGGACCTGTTTATTATTTGTGTTTCATATGGGAAAGTATGTTTTGTTCTTATGTTGCCTATTAAGTTAAAGCAGCGGTGGCAGAGATTTTCTCATTACCTTTATAAATGTGCCCGAAGGTTATTAAGCACTCAGCCTTTGTAACAAATGCAATTTATGAATATGAAAATGCTCATAAATGATATTTAATTTCTGAAGAGAACCACAGAAGCTCTGGTACCATAAGATGATCTATCTTTTTTGGACTCTACATTGTTTCCCTGGTGTAGCATCCAGGTTGAAAGAAATGAAAATTGACTTTTAAAACTGTACTGCAGGTCATAAATTAAGCTGAACAGCACAATAACGTGATGGTTTAAAAAATAAATAGCATCCTCACCTGTAATTACTATATGTACTATTGAATAGTTCGTGTTTTTAGATATTTATTACTTCCAGAATTATATTTCAAATGTTTGTTAAGAAAAAGAATATCATAGCTTCAATTTATATTTTATTTTATGAATTGCACATTCAAGTGTTAAACACTTGAATTACATTCTCATATGATTTGATATAAAATTTCTTAGCTATCCTTGTCATATTTAATATAGTTATTCATTTCTATCACTGTCCACTTTTCTAAGCCATAAGAGCTTTGAAAGAATGATGTTTCCCTTTATCTCTGTAATCACTACCTGTATAATAGTATACAGTACTCATTTTATGAATGCTTTTGGTTTCAATAAAAAAATTGAAATTGAAAAAAACTGGAGAAGTTCCTAATAATTGAGCAGTATGCACACGTCTAATAAAACAAACTATGCAAATAATTGGTAGTGAATGTTGATGAAGAAAAACATTGAATATCTATCTATCTATCTATCTATCTACCTATCTATTGAGATTGCATATCAATTGAGAATCGAGAACTATCTGTCTTGGAGATGCCCTGGTTTGTTCACTATGTGAAAGATACCAAGAAATTTTATATGCTGCAAGAAATGGAAAAGACATAAATTTCTTCACAGAATATTTTATTACTCAGTGTCCTTTAGAGAAACAAAATGCAAACACACACTATAAAGAAATTTGTTTTAAAAATTATTAGAAAAATTGGCTTACACAATTATGGAGACAGAGAATCCCCTTAGTTTTCTGACTATATTCAAGGAACCCAGAACCCTGTGGTCTAACTCAGTTCAACCCCAAAGGCTGGAGAACAAGATGAATCAAAAGGGAAGAATTCACAGTCTTGAAGTGGAAGACTTGTGCCTTGCTCCCCAACTAGATAGAAACCAGAGGGAGAATCCTCTTTTTTTTAAATTCACCTTTTTTTTTTTCAGGCTCTCCCTCAGTAGTGGAATTTATGGTATATTTCCATTTGGGCAAAATATATTTTACTGAGTCAAAAAATTAAATACTAATCTCATCTGTGACACTCACCTCAAGAAATCTAGCAATAATATTTCCTGTGACAGCTCTTTCCCCACTCAAGTTGGCACATGAAATTAGCCATCAAAAATGTTCAAAAACACAAACTACTTAAGCTGCTTTTAACTCAATAAATTTACTCATATCCAGTAGCTTTCATGTATTATGCTAGTCTTATATTGCAGATGATATTATATTCCTTTGGATAAAAAATCATTAAGGAGGGTCATGTTATAATTGTTAACAAATGTTTACTACATATTTCTTGTTTTGGCACAGGAAATACAAATCCCAGTGTTCATATTTCAGTTGGATTATCAAATTACCCAGTTAAAAATATATATTGCTCAATGAAACTCTGGGGAATATTTTTGTGAAAATCATACTAAAAAAGAATAGATGCCCATGTGTTAGTAATTGGCTGAATAAACTTCCTGTATTAATAAAGGCAGTTATCTTGAGCCAGAAATGCTTGCCACACTAGTGAGCTACAGGGTTCGTTCTCCTTTAAATATCTCCTATTGTATTTAATGTGTCCAAAAGTCAATGTTAGCCATCTTGTAAAAACAGTCCAAAAAGCCACTCCTGCCTTGCCCAGCTGTCACTAGTACTCTGCTCATGCTGGGAATTATTTTCAATCTGAAATCCCAGTTGCATCGGATGCATGAAACTTTATCTCTTTTAGTAATGCCGCATCACTATTCACTAGGCAGAAGTGGCCTAAAGCAAGAGGTTGTCCCACTCACCTCTGAATTTACATAGTGCCTAGCATAGTTTCATTCTGCATTTTGCATATTCAAAAAGGTTTGTAGGATTGATAAAAAATAATTCTTGCTACTTAATGTTGCTACCTTTTGGAAATCCTCTCACCTAGTTACCTAAAAAAGTGACACAATATTCCAAATCAATCAAAATTTAACTCTAAATTATTAGGATTTTATTATTTGATAGCTATATGTGACTTTATAAATAAAATGAGTTAATTAAATTGGGAAAAAGAGAGGGATTTTACTGACGTCAGTGATTGTTTCTTCAATGTTTAAGAACTATTTCAGCGATTTGCAGAGCCACAGGCTTGTATCCCCAGCCCTCTGGTAGGCAGAGACAGGAGGATCACAAGTGAAAACCCAGTGTGAACAATCTGGCGACTTTGAAAGATTATGTCTTAAAATAAAACAGATAATAAATAAAAAAGCTGATATATGTAACAGTTTGAAGGCATTAGGTTCAATCACAAGTACCAAAAAGGAAAAATAAAATAAAATAAAAACCTGTCTCTATAACATAACTAAATAGATATAATAGAAAAAAACACATGAAACTATTATGAAAATACAACCATTGACCAGATAAGTGAAAGTTAATTTTGAAATGTTAGGGATAACTTATCAGTGGAGAAGTTAAGCCATAAAGTACTAGTTGTCTGATAAATAAGAATAAATTAAAATTTATCTCTTTTGGAAAAACTGGATTTTCCCAATCAATGGTAATTCTTCTAATTTTTGAAGACAATTCCTTGATAATCCTCAAACCATGACTTTTAATTTCACTCTTCCAAAAAGAAAGTATATGCACCTTTGGATTTAGCAAATAAGTTACCAGATTTTGATAATTTTATAGTGGAACAAAACCACATCTTTTTCTCTTGAACTATACAACTATCAGCTGCATAAGGGAAGAAAGTTAACTCAAGGATACATTCTGTTCCCGAGAATTGGCTAAAGGCCTTGCTTAAGATTTCATATTAACCATTATCTCAAAGCAAAACATTTTTCTCCTTTTTATAAAAAAAATTGAGCCTTAGGTGTTTTTCAAAGCTTAAATAGCTAAGTATGGCGTTGTAGCCTAACTGTGTCTAACTCCATCCACCATGTACTTTCTACTTCCCAAGATTTGCTACTGTACTGGTAAATGTTTAACGGTTGTCTAGCGGTAGAAGAATTCTTATGTATAGTGTTTGTTGACTTGTATGACAGAAGTAATTTTTCCTTCATTGATTTCCAGCTACCGACAATATCTCAAATGAAGATGGGCTGAAAAGAAAACGTAACACTGAGGTTTGAGCCTCATCCACCAACAACACAACACATCTAAAAGAAAAATTCTATCACGGACAGTTGAAAGAGAGGGACACTGTCGCAGTGAAGGTGTCAATGGCTCGATTCAATAAGTCTGAATCAGGCAGAACAGAAACAAGTTGCATTTTCGGATTTTGTAAAATAGGAAACAGTGAGCTGACAATAGGGTGAAATTAAGAATACCTGAGGTTACATGAGGAAGAGAACAAAACTTTACAAATTAAACAATTAATGAAATAATTTTTGTTATCTTTGACAAATACGTTTTGATTTTGAGATTTTAAAATATATGAACTTATATTCACAAATAAGATAGTTTGCAGTTATAAAAATTAGAAGCAACTCAAATGCCCATCAATAATAGAATGCTCAAAGTGGTAAAATATTCATGTAATATGTCATCGTATACAAGGGAAAAGGAGTGCTTACAACTGTCACGAGTCACTACACAGAGACCTCAGAAGTATCAATGCAGAAAAGTAAAGTGGATGTAGAAAATAACAAAGAAAAATTCCATGTAAATAAGCATTTTTAAAAACAGACAAAATCAGTCAATATATTCCTTGGATTATAAATACAAATAACATATAACATTACAAAAGTATAAAGGATTAAGGAAGAACAAATTCTGGGTCGTAGCTCTCCCAAGAAAGAGGGGGAGAGAATTTAGCAAGATTGTAAAAGATGTTTCATCATGATGATATTATGGCGTTTCTTAAACTAAGGCCTGGATGCTTACGTGTTTAGGTTAGGCTAGGTGCTTCGCTTACATGTTCTTAAAGGTTGATTACACAGCCATGCACATTGCAAGATTTCAAAATCTTGTGCTAATATTTTGAATATTTGACAATAATTCTACCTATGATTCATAAGAAATGAAAAATAATTTTAAATTATTATCTCTGCCTGTGGTGTGTGCAATGTTTCCTCATGTAAATCGAGTGAAATGGAGTGTAATGCAAGACTAATGAGGACCCTGGTCCCTTCTCTCTACTCGGTGATTAGTCACAGCTCACAGAAGGCACTTAAGAGTTTCAAATGTGATCACCTTTATACTTGAATATCGTATGTATGGGGGTAGAAAGACATACCACTGAAGTATTTAGAGCAATCAAATCTAAAATTAAAATTCAAAGCAAAAAAATGGATGATCAAGGAACAATAGTTTGAGATAATTAAAACCATAAAGATATAAGCCAAAGCTAAAATGTTTTGGAAATATAAGTTTATGTACGGAAAAAAAAGAAAGAAAGAAAATGCAACATATTAAAAGCTAGAAGAATTTTTGGTCTGTATGCTGAGATAAATTTACCCACATATGTCAATGTGCTGAAGGTAAAATTATGTTCTTACAAGATAGCTTTTTATATAAAACTAGAGAAAATCATTATTAGAGAAATGATAGGTGTAAAAATGTCAAAAAGACCCCCAATAGTTCAAAGGGTCATAACATAAATAATTGGCAATTTCCTACAATTTAAATTCATAAATTAATAGCAAAGGAGATTGTACGTTTAGAGTAAAGATCTCTTATTTTCTATTCAGGGTAGAAAACAGGATAGCAAAATTTACTTTATGTGATGATAACAAAGTGACAGACTTTGCTTCTACCAATAGACTATGTTATATCTGTTGATAAATGTGACTTATGATCAGCAGACAATTAGTATTTTTCACGTGGATCATGGAGCAAGACATGAATAAACAAATATTTTGGCATCCTAGTAACAACTACTTTGTCCTAGTAGGCAAACTACTTTTATCTACTTTTTTGGACTTATTGAAAACTTTTATTTTTGTTTTGTGAAGATAGAATTCAATGACTAGCTTTAATTGGGATTGAATCCAGGCAGTGTTAAAGTAGTAAATTCAATATGTAAAATCTATCGAATTACCCCTTATTTGTTTGATTCGATGCCAGTGTGTTTTAGATCAAAATCTTTGTTGATTCTGGTGTACAATATTTTAATGCAAAGAAAATATAAACACAAAAATAATCTAATATTCAGTCTTGAAAGTCAATATGCACTAATGCATTAGCACGTTTTCTTTGAACTTTTACAAATATGATTACATACATGTTTGATAAAACCACGTGTTGCCCATTTTGTCTATGTATTTAGATATACAATAAGTTGATATGATGATAGGCTTGCAACAATAAAGAGAACATATTTCAATAACCCTAAGAGAAAAATAAGTAATATTATCAATAAAGCTAGAATACTTGGCACAAGACTTAAATTTATCTACTAGTTGAATTCTCGAGTTAGACAGATTTACACTGAGATTGATCTGCTTGTCCCTTTGCCGGTCACTTTGGATGGGACTCTCAGTCTGAAGAATGAGCCCAGATAATATTGAATGACTGATTTAAGAAAGAACTGCCTTTGTAACTAGCTTGGTCCGAATGTGAAAACTATTTTGCTGAATATAAGCAATTTCCTCTAAAATAAATCAACACCAATACATTTTTCCACACACTTTGTAGAAAGAATTATTAAAATAGAAGATGCAGAGTGCTATACCAATAAAACATTACCCATTTGAGATGAAAAAAGCAATGAAATTTTACAAAAACTAAAAACACATAATATATGCAGAAACATATAAATAGATTACACATACAAAAATAAATATAAACACACAAATATATTCCACAGACAAAATATGTAAACACAAAACCATTTTTGTCATGAATATTATATTAAAATTTTAAAGTACCCTTGTTTTTCATTCATTCAAAGGAATAAATACATAATTATTTAACCAGTTCACTAATACACTCCAGATTTTGGGAGCAAACCCTTTTCAATCGTACCTGCTAATCTCCTTAAACAGATACTTTCTAGTTATATAATAACTTATGGCATAGTCATTTATTTAATGTGCTGTAGAGTCACTTTATACTCTGAGCTGATACTCTAGTGAAACAAAATTAAAGTGTTTTTTTTTCAGAAATGGTGAAGGAATTTGGAATTACATATTCTTCAATTTCATAATCCTTTAAATCTAAGACTATTACATTTTATCTCTTTTTAAGATACTACTTATGTATTCCTTTGAGAAAGCATCCTGGTTCTTACTGAAGTTATTTATGATTTAAATTTGCATACTCTCTTTCTCCTGAAAAGCTTTTGGCATTGAATAAAAACACTTTCAACTTTCGTTAAACATCTGTCACAATCCAATGTAGAAAAAAGTCTGCAGGAAAGCTTTGCAACAATAACTGGAGAAATATGATGGACTAAAAGCACCAATAATATAAAGTAACAACAAGAAATTTATTGTACTATCATTCAAAGCCCTCTGACCTAGCTGGGAAAACACATTAAACTTTATCTTCGATATATTCATTAAAGCGAATCCATTTCCTAGACAAATTCAAGGACCTGATTGTGGGCATTGAGTCTAATTTCTTACCTTATGAAATTTCTGTAGATCTTTGCTTACAGTGCTTACCACTTACGTTCAGTCTGTTGGGATTTTGCCACCCATCTTTCAATATTGAGAGCAAAATAGCTGGGTAGGCAGTGAAGGAATTGTGTTTAAATCTCTCCGTACAGTTATCCAGGATGAAATGGAGCAGGCTGGGTGATAAAATGAGATACCCGTGGACAACAATTATAAAAAACTGAGTGAAGGGGCATAAGTCAAAAGGAAGAACAGTGTGGTAACAAGATCTATTTAAAAAAAAACTGAGAGGAAAGATAAAAGAAATTGCACAATCCTGTCAGCGAGAGAGTCTAAACATTATTGCTAGTAAGTAGTTGTTACCACACGGAGGGATCTACCAAGTGAATCTCAATCGAGTTGTCTGGAATCACAGGGCATATTAAGTTTCTGCTCCTGGGAAAATAGAAGAGGAATGTGGAACGGGGAAAAAATTGGGCAGTGTGGTCCAAATAAAGAAACTCCCAACTTCAGCAAACAAAGTGCCTTCCCACAATTAACAGCAATGTTAATATATCAAATAAAATAATAATAGTAGCACTGAGAAAAACTGATTTAGAGTAAATGTTGTACTCAGAAGTACAGGGGTATTTGTCAAAGAAAAGAAAAGAAAAACGTATATAGAAGAGAGAAAAAATAATGAGCAAAATAAAAATTAACCAAGACCTGACAGAAAAATGTACTAGGAAAGAGTATGCAATCATTAAGCTAATTAATTTCTAAAGAATATAATTTACGAAAGCAATCAAAGTGTTAAAAAAATCTCAGAAGTTTTATTTTCCTTCATTAAAAAAAGAGAAAAACTCAAAATGAGACCTGATAACACGCAAGACATTGTTAGGAATGAGAAATTAATGTGACGTTGAATATTGAACTAAAAAAGAAACCAAAAGAGGCAACAGATACCACAGACATGGCAGAATGTACATGGAACGTAGAAAGGACAAAACCATCAAGGAGATATAGAGGAAATAATATTACAATCAGATAAAAAAATAAGACAACTGGAATGTCCACAAAACAAAATGAAAGCAGTGGACTAGAGCAAACTCGAAAACAAATGATTTACCAGCACATTCTGAAATAAAAGATGTTATGAAAATATAATACACAGCAAAGAAATAATGCAAAATAGTCAATGTTAAGAAATAAACTAATAACGTTCTCATCAAAGTAAAGCTTATTACTCGGATAAAAAGGGGAGGGAGAAGGCCCTACTCATCCTTTACTAGTTTATGTTTGCAATGAAAGATATTTCTATTCATTAGAAAATGGACCAGTTTAGTTGAAGGCCGTTCCCCTAACGATGAGGTGTGTACAGTAGGGAAGAGGGGTATTTGCTATGCAGCGCACTTTTGGAGGGTAGCTTTTAAATGGCATGCAACAGCAGGACGAGGGTGGGGCGTGAAGATTACCAGGGGCATTAGAACCTAACAGGAGCGTTCTGATAAGAGGCAGAGCACCAGCTGCTACACACCTCCGGCCCTCTGCTCCTCGGTCATGATCATCTGTCCTTGGTGTCGGTCCTTCCAAGGCCACGGATCAGTTTGCTGCCGTGAAGGTTAGGAACTTCTGCATAACAACTGTATCATATTTTGATCTGGTTCAGTCCCTACACTTCCTCTTTTCCTCTTATTTTTCTCTCAAAATGTTGCTTTATTTTCACTCTTTATTGGATTTCTCACAAAAGAGAAACTAAGAGAAACTATATTTAATCTGTGTCTGAATATTTTATTTAACATTATGGTGTCAAAATCCATCCATTTTTGCACAAATGACTTATGTTTCTTTTTATTGATTGCTGAACTATATATATATATATATATATATATATATATATATATATATATATATATATCGCATTTTTCTATGCCTTTGTTGTTGTATACCTAGACTATTCCCACAGTTTATCTATTGAATCACACTACTATAAACAGGAGCATACATGTATCACTGTAGCATGATGCCTTTAATTCTTTTGAAAATGCACCCAGAAGTCCAACTAATTCAGGCAGAATTTCAATTTATACCATTCTGAAGAATCTCCACATGATTTCCAGTGATCTTATACGCACTTACCTTCCCAGCAACACCTTAGAAGTGGTCTTTTATTCCCGTGTCCTTGGTTCTGTTGTTCTTGATAATATTTTGTCTGGAGTAGAAAAACATGTCAGAATTGTTTTGATATATGTTTCCCCAGTGACTAAAAAAGGTGAACATCTTTCAAGTATTCATTTGCCACTTGCACCCCTTCATCGAAACAAAACGAAGAGGGTAGTAGGAGCTGGGGAGGAGGGGGGCCTGTGGAAGGGAGAGTTCGTAACTTTGATGTGATGTATACATGTGCACCGGATACTGAAGTTCAATGTAAACAGTATGTATTTCATGTAAAAATGTTAATTAAATGGGGGAATATCCATTCACTTCACTCACCCATTGTTGCAT
The DNA here is from genome assembly GCA_004027205.1 of Ctenodactylus gundi. NCBI lineage: Eukaryota > Metazoa > Chordata > Mammalia > Rodentia > Ctenodactylidae > Ctenodactylus > Ctenodactylus gundi. The sequence goes on from PVKB01007888.1 coordinate 13,166, forward strand.
GACCTATTGGTGCTGAAGGGTCCATTGCTTTGTGTTCTTTGTGTACTGTAGAGATCAGATCTCTGAAAACAGTACTTCACTATTTCTTGATTGTTTCTGTTGTTGGGCAGAAGTGTTTTCATTGAATTTGGTCCTGTTGGTGACTCCTAATTTTAATTCTGGGGATGGATGTATTCTTTTGGGGAAGTGTTTACCTCTTCCTATACATCAAGGGTTCTGTATATGTTCTTTTGTAGCAGTTTCAAAGTTTGTGTTTTTATAGCCAAGTCTTTGATATGCTTTTTCAATTTTATTACAGTATGAGAGATATGAATCTAATGTTACTCATTTGCCATGGTTAATTCTAGCAACTTGTGTGAAAAGGGTGTGTTTTATCCTGATTATATTGTTGCGCCTTTGTCAGAGATCAATGTCTGAATTATCATGAGGTCACATCTGTGCTATCTATTCCATTGCACTAGTTTACATGGCTATTTTTGTGCCAGTACCACACCGATTTTGTTGCCTTATCTTTGTAGTATAATTTGAAACCAGGATCCCACTTTGATGTTTTTTTTTTTTCCTATAAGAACTGCTATACAAATACATAGTCCTCCGTGTGTTGTCATTCAGAGCCCTTTCTCATACATAAAATAATAAATGCATTTCAATTAATTAAAATGAAAAAAACAATCAACATAAAGCCTGTACTGAGCAGCCAACACAACTAAGTGAACAGGAACACAGCCTAATCGAGGTACCTGCAGATAAATTGGTAATATATCGCAGTGTTATCGTTTAGAGTCCATGAACATCAAGTAAGAAACCATAGTGAGAAAAACACCTGCAAGATAGAGTATACATGAAGATTTCCTGTGGCCACTGAAAGGTCAAGTATGTTAATACAAATTGGACGTTACAGATGAAAGAAAAAGACATATATCAAAGTGATCACAATACACCAAGCAGAGAATGACTTAATTCTTTTTTGTATAATCATAGATGAATGCAAGGCCTCCAGTTTGACAGGCAGATGCTCATCCACTGAGTTACATTTCCAGCCTAGGAATCATCATCTTTTACATTCTCAGACTGGCAATATTTTTCCAATATGCTAGCATAATTACAATCTTCCAAAGAAAACTGCGAAGATCCCTGTGTATTATAGGATATGTAAAAAGGACAGAGAAAGAACATTACCTCTTTCTCTAATAGGATTTTAGCTCAGTACAGTTATCCAATTGAGTGACTTGTATTAAGAATATTTTGTCTAACAAAAAAAAAAATACAAAACTGTCTGTGAGTAAAAGAACTCTTAAAAGTATTCCAAAAGTAAAAAAAAAAAAAAAAAATAGAAAGATTCATAAGCAGGCAAATTTTAAAAAAAGGGATGAAGGGTAAATATCACATTTAACAGGGTAAAGCTTAAATCAATAAAGAACAAAAGCTAGAAAATTTACTTTACATTATAATGATTATATTTCAAAATAAAATACAGTAACATTAATATTTATGTGCACGTTGTTAACCTAAAAGCGACTTTCACGAAGTACAAACTAAAGAAGCTGAGAAGAGAAATATAAATACACTGACCTTCAAGCACCTTTTAAATGCAAGATATATTAGGTGGGTAAAAAACAAAGTATGTAAAAAAGCTTCATATGATACGAATGATAGATCAGAGATTTAACCTTGGTAATAGACTGTTGGTAGATAACCGGCTGCTAATGGTATTTTCAAGATGACACTGAAAATTAAGAAAAATTCATTTTGCCACCAATAAAAATATAACAAATTTTATAGGATATAATCAATTCAAAGATTATTCTCGGTAAACCATGGGCTAAAAGAGTAATAATAGCAGCATAAAAAGAAGGTGTTAAGCCAAGAAAGCTATTAGAATTCTAAGAGAAAATAATTCATGGGATGTAACTTCCTTGAAGTTAACAAGAATGAAACTATGTCATGAAATACAGCTATCACAGTTATTAGAAAGCAACACACTTGACCCTCAGGGCTCTTCAGGAACTGGTATTAGGACTTCTTGTGGATTCCAACATCTGTGGATATTCAAATTCCTTGTACAAAATGGCGTAGTATTTGTAAACAATCTAAACAATCCTCTCACATTTTTTATCATCTTTAGGTTATTTATGCCTTATAAAATGTAAATACGAATTAATTTTTACTTTGGCCCTTTCAAGCCTCCACATTCTTGTGAGCCAATTTTTGAAAATAAATCTCTGTCTGTTACACACACACACACACACACACACACACACACACTCACACACACACATCATATTGATTCTGTTTCTTTGAAACATTATCATTAATACAACAACTTTAGCAGTATGTTTTCTTTTTCTTTTTATTAAAGTATGGGGCCACATTAGATATCCACAGAACATTAGGGTTTCTCAATGTTAGGAAATTCACACTGAAAGACCGATTTGGAAGTGCACCTAGTTACATAGAGGATAGGCATGAAATGTGCAGACCTGTTTCTTGAATAAACACCTAGGTAAAGGAAGGGAGGGGCGTAATGAATCTTTTTGCTGAGAAGACTAATCACGGTCTTTGAAATTTCAAATAAATGAAGCCTTTTTCAGGGAGAAAAAAAACCCGTGAAGACCCCATAACACATACTTATACACACACACACACACACACACACACACACACACACACACACGTGCACACACACACACCACACTATAGACAGCTAGACCGATAGAATTTAGAAGGCACTGAAGCAGACCCACATATTTTCAATTATATCATTTAAAATAAGAAAAGTATCACATGATAATGATTTCTGAGGAATTTCAGCATATTTTAATAATTTAATAAATTTGGAAAGCCAAAGAGGAATGAGTGTGTCTCAATATTGCACCATGCACCAAAATCAATTTCACATAAATCATAGACTTTAATTGCATAATATTAAAATTTAAAAAGAAAATTTAGATTGAGATTTGAAATAAACTTAGATATTTACAATAGGGTCCCAGAAACACCATATGTACGAAAGTAAAAAAATAAAAAATAAAAGATTGTATTTTATTAAAGAATTAATCAATACTTATAAAAGGTAGTTTGAGACCAAAAGGTCAATAATCAGAAAAAATCTGTGCATCCACGCACACTGTAAATATATACATAAACATTAATATATATTTCTCATTTTTGAGATTTTAAAGGTAACATTATTGTCATTAACATAATGATTAAGCAAAAAGTATATTTCCACAAAGTATATTTCCACTTGAGAATAATAATAAATTTCAGCTACATAAATAAAAACTTACAATATTTAATCCAAAAGGGCCACACATTAGACTATACATTTTACTCAATTTCTATATGCTAGCCAAAAAAATAAGATAAAATTTAGAAATTATATTTTGAGAGAGGTAATGAGAGAAATGGGCTTAGAGGTTCTGGTAATATGCTGTTTCTTAAAGTGAAAGATGTCCACCTCGTGCTACACTACACAGATAGTCTTTGCACTAATGATTTTTGTGCCGGAGGCTTTATACTTACAGTGCAGTGCTATTGAGAAGAGGTGGATCTTTAAGAGGTAGAGCTCAGGAAGGTCACAGGTCGTGGGGACACTGTGCTATGAAAGGGTTTATCATTTCTTGTAAGAATGTTTTGTTTCCATTGTGTATAAATACCACAGTTTGCGCATCCATTGGTCTGTTGATGGGTATTTTGGTCACTTCCACATTTTAGCTATTGTTTGTTGTGCTGCTATGAATACCCAGATCACAACTCTTATGGAACTTAAAAATGAAAAACAAAGTGAAGCAGAGGGGGAGGGCTGGGAGGGAGGGAGGGCTAGGTCAGGGGCAGGACAAAGGAGAATGGGAAAGTCTGTCACCTTGACAAGATACGTATGTGCACAAAATCCTCAACTTCATTGTAAACCTTAGGTTTTGCACTAATACATATCAATAAAATGGGGGAAAAAGAATTTTTTGTTTCCTCTGAAAGCCTATTATAATAAGCTATTATAATAAGAGATCTGGGCTCCTCCCCACTGTCTTGATTCCCTGATGGTCACCTGCCTCTTTTGAAAGCAGATGTTTTCCTTTGCGCTTCTGCCAATTACGGTGCAGCCTGGCAGCCTGGCTAGAATGATGACCTCCCGTCCACCAGAATCATGAGCCAAGTTAATCTTGTTTATTTTATAAGTTAATCTCTTTTGTCTTGTTTTTATTGGTTGTACTTGCAACAGGTGTTCAAAATTTTATTAGTTAACTTTTTCCTGCACATCAAAGAAGTGGGGATACCTTGTACAATGATTCAGGGCTTTCTCATAGTATTAGTTTTACTTTAAATATAATCTCAAATCGATTCTGAACAAATTTTATATTATATGTTTGATATCATACATCTATTGTGAATTTTAGGATAACCTGCAGATAAACTAGTGAGATAATATTCTTATGAGGATTATTTCTGGTATGTTGATCATTTTGGGTCTTTTAAATTTTTTTATGCATCTAGATTTTTTTTGACAAAACGTGTGTCTTAAGATTAAAATATTTTTTTCCTTAATATTTGTATTTTTAAATTCTCCTCATTGCATTAATATAGCATTTTCTTTGAAATGTGAAATAAAAGTGATGAAGTGGAGCATCTTTTAATCATTACAAATTGGAAAATTCAACACATTTTTCAATAAAATTTATTCTTTACTATAGTTACTGATACAGTGTTTGTGAGCTATGCAATTTCTGATTATTTAATTTTATAATTAATGTGTATTAAGATCTAGCAAATACTTTCCACAGTCTGAATTTATATTTAGTTCTCCTTTATTTTGATTAAAATTTAAATTTTGAATACTAAACAAGCATGTGCTTCTGAAATAAAGCCAACCTGGATTTTGTGGCAACTTTAGATAGTTAGCAAGATTTGATTCAACAATGTTATTCATAAATTTGACACAAAAATTAGTAACAAAAACTGCTGTATAAATATTGTTTTGGGTTGCATCTTTTTCAAGTATTGAATTTTAGATGTTATGAGCTGAAATACACCACATACAAATTCCATATGTTGAAATCCACACTTTGTTATCTAAAACAAAAATATATTTAAAGACAAATTCATTTGAGAAGTAGATATTATTCCTTACTTTTGTTCCATTTTATAAGTATTTAACTTTACAAATTATATCATAACTTTATATGTTGACCTTTTCCAAGGCTAACAATATGTAATATGATAGGAACTATATTTCTTTTTTATTTGGACATGAATGAACTACAGAATCAATAACTTGTTAATTACATACGACTTGGAGAATCTGTGCACATATAAATCATGTTCAACCACATTCCCCCATCCTTCTTAGTCCATTTTTCTATGTTGTGTCAAATATCCAACATGAACAAATTAGGGGAGAAGAAGTTTATCTTACCTCACAGTTTTAGAAAGTTTCATTCTATTCCTGGGCAGCTGGCAGTGGTGCAAACACATGGCCGAGGCAGAGGTGGAGGTAGCTCCTTACGGCATTGCACACAGGAAGCCCAGTCAAGTCCCAGAGGAAGGGAGAAAGGTGCATTTGTCCTTCCAGGTACTGTCACAGTGATCTGCCCCCTGTGGGTCCATGCTCACTATCCTACCCTTCCAGGTTTAAGCCCCTAATCCGCCCAAGTCCGTAATGTATAATCTGCCCATCCTCGATCACATACCTATAATTCACCAAACGCCTACAGTTCATCCCTTCAGACCAGGCCCTGATTTCCTAACACCACATGGTTCAATAGATAATCTACAACATCCAAATACATGACACTTTTGGGGGACATTCCAGATCCAAAGCACAATACCTTCCCCACTTCCTATTCTCAGTGCCTTTTCCCTCCCCTAGTAGTCCATCGCCTATCTGCCTACATCCTCTCTTAAGCTTAGGATATTTTATACATATATTGTAGCAATCTCATAAACAGATAACAAGCTCTACTTTATCTTTAACGTCTGGTCCATTCCACTGACCACTATTGGTACGAAGTGTCTCCATTTTCATGCAAATCCTTTATAGCTGTCTGCCTTGAGGGCAGTATACTATTTCATTATATGTATATCACATTTCCTTAGAAGAAAATAAAATATAGCCAGTGATAGTGGCGCTCATATGGAATCCCAATATTGTAGAAGGCAGAGACAGAAGGATTGCACACCCACGTTCTGCCTCCACAACTTTGTAAGACCTTATCTCAAAATAAGGAATTGAAAAATGGATTGGACGTATATCTCAGTGTAAAGCCAGTAAGACCAAAAAAAATTATATATATGTATGTATATAGGAAAACAGGTCACTATGAAAGTTCTCAGTCATCATGTACGCCCTTGGTCAATCCCCATTACGACCAAAAAAATCACATTCTCTCATAAACATGCACAATTTTATATGTCAATTTAATAATTATAATAATGAAATAAGGCAAGTATAATAGACAGGTAGATAGATCTTGATTTCTTATCCATTTGTTCAACTTACATTTTAGATTGTTTACTTCACTTACGTTTAATGAAATTACTATTCTTGCGGTAAGGTAAGATCCTGTTTAACTCTTTCCTCCTCCTGGTTAATTACCTTTGTTCTCTACGTTCTTTGCTCAGTTGGTGACTCTGTGTGTCTTTTGTTTTAGCGAGGACGGCATGATGTTCAGTGCTCCAGTCTATCACCCTATTTCTTTTCATTTTATACTTCTTGATTTTCCAACTTCAGTTTGATTTTCTCTAAAAATTGAAATAATGGTAACTGTGAATTGATTATTCTATATGCTCAGGGATGGTTTACAAAACAAATTTCATAAAGCTTTACATTTTGTTTCATACCTTGGGTTATTTTTTGTATATTTGCTATCAATACATAGATTTCTCTATAAAGTTCAAATATATTTTATTTTGATTGTTTTAATACTAAATATTTTATATTAATTATATTTTTGTCTCCTTCCTTCCTACACTTTTAACTCATGTTGATTGAGGTTCCCCCATTGCTAATTCTGGATAAAACTGGATAAAAAAGAAAATATCTAAGTCCAGTGTGTCTGTCTGTCTGTCTGTGTTTATTTCACCTCTCTATCTGCATTTAATTGTGGTGATGTTGCCCTGCTTCTACATGTTCTTTACAACTTATGCTGTCTAATAATTTTTATTAGAAGCCAAATATTACATAAAAAATTTCATGAATTCTAGACGATAACTGGACGAGTCACACTGCCCACTAGTCTGCAAGACTGATGACTCCTCCCCTTAATGTAATCAAATAATGAAATTTAGAACAGGGCGTCCTTTCTAAAAGTCAGAAATCTCCTTCATTCCTGTACTTTGTGCACAGTCCATGTAACAAGGAGTGTGTGTGTGTGTGTGTGTGTGTGTGTGTGTGTGGTGTGTGTGCGCGCGCAGATGCCCGTGCATGTGATACTTACAATGAAGCCTAGGGCCTTCACAGGGAGCCGCATCCCCTGCTCATCATCGTTTTAGTTTTCAGTTTTTGATTTTGAGAAAGAGTCTTGCTAAATTGCCAGCTTTCATAGGCTGTGCTTGAATCTGTGATCCTCTTGCCTCACCGTACTGTAGACGTGGGATCATAGGCATGCATCACTGGGCTGGCTATAAAATAGTCTTCTAATCGATTACACAACCTGAAAAATAAGTGCTTATTATTAGTTTAAGGATTAGGCTAAGGTACCTGTCTTACATACTACTCACTTTTCTTTAAATTAACATTATTTCAGTTGTCATGTCATAATTACGTATATTTATAGAATGCAAAATGATGTCATGGAAACAATGCAGAAAGATTAGTATCAAGCTAATTACTCATTAATATCTGTGCCCAAAACATTTGAAATTTATTCTTGGTTCTTTCTAAGTGTACAACACATGATTATTTGCTTTATTTGCTGTTTTGTGATGATCTCACACATTACTTTCCTTATGTCCCTGGAGCTTTGTAACCACTGTCCAACAACATTGTCCAATGACATCTTAGAGTATGTGCTTTTTTTTCTTTTCCATTTCAAATTTAGGTTTCATGTGATTTAAATCTTCCAAATGAATAGTATGTATTAATTAATAAGTACCATTTAACATATCCACACATATAAATAGCATGTTTGATCACATGCACACTTCTTGCTCCTCCTTTTCACCTCCTTGTCCCTTACCCTGATGTCCTAACAATTCTCCAGCAGGCTCTCTTCTACTTACATGTCATCATGTTCCCCTATTTTCTATGTAATAGAGGAAACATTTGATATTTATCTTTATGAGATGGGTCTATTTCACTGACGGTGGTGGCCTTTAGTGCTATGTGGATTTCTGCTGACATGATTTCATTTTTATTTATGACTGCAAAATATGCTGTTGTGTATATATAATATTCTTTTATATTTGTAACAGTCTGGAAAATAGAGCATATAAAAGACAGGGGAAAACTCCGATCTATTTGCAATTTAGGTGAAAATTAATTCAAATTTAATTATATGTGGAGATTCAAAAAATATTGAAAGGTAGGCTTGGACATGGACAATAAAGCAACGGGGTGGAAGATTTAGTATAATCTTATGTTTGTTTAAAGAAATACAATAAAGAATGGACGGTCAAAATCAAGTGTAGATGTGGGAAAATAGAAACCATTCTTGCGTGTCGCGTCTCCCTCGACCCGCAAGAAAGACGCAACAGCCGCGGTTCTTCTCCAACCTTTATTCAGGCCTCTTCTTAACCTTGTGCTTGAGCACCTTCTTTTCTCTCTCCTTCCTCCTCTCCTCTCCTCCCCCCCCCGCTAAGCTGCAAGCAATTTTATAAGCCCCACAAGCCTATCATATCTCACTACGTGGCGCTTTTAGATAGGAACCTGCACATGAGGAGATCAGTCGCCAGTCCGCGATTTCCACATATGGAGTTGTTTATCACATTTTATTAGGAGGTGTGGCTGCCACGCAGGCGCCATCTTTTGGGTGCGGCATCTAATCCTGCCCCTTGGCCCATTGCCCGGTGCCATCTTAGGGCTCGGCTCCCCACACTTGCGCGTGTATAGGCAATGAAAGGAGCTTGAAAATTAAGAGCTAAAAATTCAACGTGCAGGCTACTGAGGAACAATTTCAATGAAGAACTAATGATACTATCCTGTGATATACTGGAAAGATGTGTAAATACCTCGTGTCGGGCAGAGTTTGGCAAAAAGAATATTTATTAAAAGAGACTGGATTTATCTAGTTAAGCTGATCATGACGTCGAAAGCTTTATGACAGTGGAAGGAAAATCACTTTCCTATGTCTTAAGCATCCCAAAGTCTCCGAATGACAGTCCTCCCCAGTTACAAAATCCCTGTGTCTCAGAGAGAAAAGAAATTAGCAGCACTGGATTCTGTTGCCTAGCAGATCCCTTTAGAAAGCATGAGCATCAGAATTGCTGTGATAAGTCCGCAATGCATTCTTTCCTCGGTGATTTACCCATCCTGAAGGATACTTCTTTTCTATGTTTACATATATATTAGCTCATTCTTATGCCTTGTGGCCAAAACAAGAAATGCTAATAAAGCAAAACAAAGTATCCCTTGCCCATTTGAAAATGTCTTTTCTGAAGGCTGACATATTGAAATTCATTTTATTCCAAATTCAATATTATACTTTTAGAATAAATCTGAAGCATGAATTTCTGTACCCAATTATATTTACTGTACAGAGGTAACAAAATTTTAATTACTTTACTATATTCTCTTCAACTGCTGACCAAAGCAGAAATGTAACTCTTATGGTTACAAAAACACATAAAATGAGATATATGATTGACATTAATTCAAACATTATTTTATAGAAAATGATGCCTTATAAAATCCAGGAAAAAATCATTTTGACTTTTCTTCAGCATAAATCACTTGTGACTACTCAGTACCTCTTCCATTTCTGCTTTCTAGCATTTACTTTTTACGCTTGAGGACTTGTACAGACACCCACACCCACATGCGTGTGCACACATGCACACACACAAACTCACACACAAATGTACATGTGCTTTTGGAATAGAAACTGATTTGCAAAGCTAGATAAATAAATTTAAGATGGACAAACTGGATTTCATTTTTATTTTCCTTTTTCTGAACGAATAAAAGTAATATACTTCTCAGAAATTCCCCGATATTTAAATCCAAAAAACAGGGGTATATTTCCTTTTTGCTAGTAACATATTTTCTCCATAGTCTGTTACAGTGAGATATATAGCACAACTCACCACCTTCTCAACTTCCGGTGTCCACTGCGGTGCTAAGTACCTGCAAAATGTTTTGCAGGCATCACCATCACCACAGCCTATTTCCTTAAGCCTCTCAGCTTGTAAAACTGAAACTCAATACTCCACATTTCCACAATCCCTGCAGCCTCTGGAAACCACTATTGCACTTTGTCTCCATTATTTTGACTACTCTTAGTACTTCAGATAAATCAAATCTTAGCATATGTGCCTCTACAAACTGGCTGATTTCACTTGGCATGGTATTCTTGAGGTTTATCGCTGGTGTCACCTGTGTCAAATTCCCTTCTGTTGTGGTTTCTTAAGGCTGAGTGGTTCTTCATTGAAAATACTTTACTTTCGTAGTGTTGTTTTGATTTGCATCTCTCTCTTATGGCTAGGGATGTTGAACGTCTTTTCACGTATCTATTGGCCACTTGTACTTCTTCGTGAGTGAACTGCCTCTTCATTTCATTAGCCCACTTTTCGTTAGGATCCTTTGTTTTGGTAGGCTTATTTTTCTTCAGCTCCCTGTATATTCTAGTTATGAGCTTTTTATCTGAGATGTTGGTGGTGAATATTTTTTCCCAGTCTGTTGGTTCTCTTTTTACATTGTTGATAGTTTACTTTGCTGTGCAGAAGCTTTTTAATTTGGCAAGATTCCATTTGTTAATAATGGGGATAATTTCTTTTGCTCTTGGTGTCTTGTCAAGGAAGTCTTTGCCTACCCCTGTGTCTTTTAGATATTTGCTTAATTTGTCTTCTAGGAGGTTCAGTGTTTCACTTTTAATGTCTAGGTCTTTGATCCACTTTGATTTGATTTTGGTGCATGGTGATAGGTGTGTGGCTAGATTCATTCTTCTGCATGTGGATGTCCAGTTTTCCCAGCACCATTTGTTGAACAGGCTGTCCTTATTCCATTGTATGCATTTGGCTCCTTTGTTGTAGATTAAGTAATTGAGAATATTTGGGTTTATCTCGGCATCTTCAATCCTGTTCTACTGTTCTACTGGTCTGTCTGTCTTTTTTTTTTGTGCCAGTATCAAGTAGTTTTTACAACTATTGCTTTATAGTACAGCCTGATGTCTGGTATCTAATGCCTCCTGCCTTGGTCTAGGACACCATCTCACTCCACAGAGATTGGCCTATATCAACAAATCAAATAGTAATCAGTGCTGGCAAGGCTGCGGGGAGAAAGGAACCCTCCTGCACTGCTGGTGGGAATGTAAATTCGTCCAATCACTCTGGAAAGCAGTATGGAGATCTCTCAAAAGACTGGAAATAAATATTCCCTTCAATCCAGCGACACCCCTCCTGGGAATATATCTAAAAGAGGCCCCCCCCCCAAAAAAAAACACATTACAGAGACATATGTATACCCATGTTCATAGCAGCACAATTAATAATAGCTACAATATAGAAGTCACCAAAATACCTATCAACAGACCAGTGGATACACAAATTGTGGTATTTGTACACAATGGAATACTATGCATCAGTAAAGTCCAGTAGCGTGGCGGCTTTTGCAGGCAAATGGAAGAAACTAGAGAATATCATGCTTAGTGAAGTGAGTCAGAAGCAGAAGGTGAAACATCGAATGGTCTCTCTGATATGAGAAACACAGATCACAACTCTTATGGAACTTAAAACGAAAAATAAAGTAAACACCAAGAGGGTAGGGAGGGGAGGTAGGGAGGGGTGAGTAGTGGGAGGGACAAAAGGAGACAGGAAAAGCCCTTGTCACCTTGACAAGGTACGTATGTACACAAAATGCTCAACTTCATTGTAAACCTTACATTTTGCGCTTATACATATCAATAAAATGGGAAAAGAGAGTGTATTTACAAGCAAAAAATATTTTACTTCCTATCAATCTGTCCATTGACAAACACCTGTATCACTTTTTTTTTTCTATGACATACAAGGCTGAGAATCGTGTACAAATATCTCTTCAAGAGCCTGTTTCT
>PVKB01007889.1:0-25354 GCA_004027205.1 Ctenodactylus gundi
CCACAGAGTAGCTTTCCCAAAGCACAGTCCAAAGAAAGAAGGTGGCCGCCTTCAGCCTTGAAAGTGGTAGTGTCAAGAAAAGAATTGATGTCACAGGAGTGTGGTTCAGCAAAGTGTCCCTGTCTAGTATGCAGGGATCTAGGTTTGATGTCCAGAATTAAAAAAAAAAAAAAAAACTAAATTAAATTAAATTTAAAACAGTAGCATATAGTGACAATTAAACAAAATTTTGTTTACATATATTTCACAGCTACATGGATAAGCAAATGTTTTCATTTTTCCTATTGTTGCATTGTCTACTCAACTTATAAAACAAAAATTATAATACCTGTAAATATTTGTCACACTCTATAATGAAATTAGTGACTCGATGAGAATATAAATGAGTCACTATGTTGGTATGGTTAGAAAATAAAAGTGAGAAATGTACTTTTAAGGAAGTGGAGGGAAAAGAAGTGTGTACAGCTAGCAAATGGATTTTATTGACCCAACAGTCCCCAGTGCATTGAATATTAAGAAGTGTTATCCAATAATAGAATAAAGAATAGATGCTTTTGCAGTTTTACAATAAAACACACCCAAAACTCTGCTAAATCACTTGATTTTTGCCTGAGAGAATATTCCCTTCCGGGGATTATTTTAAGAATCTATCTCTATAAAAGTGAGTTGAGAGCCATGTACACATCACTCCAAATTATATTCATTCAACAGAAACAGATAAAGTAATATTATTGGTGAGGAAACTCCAGGAGCAATTACAAAGTTATATTTGTCCTGAAAGAGAGTTAATGTCTAAATCCTCTTTTCAAATGATCCCACCGCACAAACCCCTGTACTATTCAAAGGGAAGGAAAGAGCACATACAGTTCAGTGATCAGAAATAGATAACCATCAATAAGGCTCAGGTTTGAGGGGCTGTCAGCCCTAGAAATTAGAGATAAAATTAGTATCCTGGGATAGTTTTAGAGAAAGATTCTGAATGAACGGAATTCCCATTCTTAATACTTAAAGAATGGAATCCTCAAAAACAGAAAAAATACATTCAAATTGGAAAATAAAAGGAGTTATAATGTTGTAGATGAGCATATTTTTTTTAATTTTCAAGACCCTACATTGAACTAAATATAATTATTTCCATTTTGCTCTTGAAAAAAATAAAGAACAAAGATTATATATATATTTTTTATTCCTACACCAGTAGTGGCTTGGACAAACACGCATTCTTTATCTAACAATATCGCTAAGCCAGAAAACCTGGCACGGTCGCCAGCTGTTCTGTAGGCTTCAGGGTCTCACGGGGCTGCTGCCCAGGTGTCAGTCAGGTTAGAGGCTGGCATGGAGAAAGATTGGCCTCCATGTCTCCCCGATATTGTGGGCTTCCTTTCCTTATGGCTGCTAATTGAAGATTTCCGGTTTCTGATGAGCTTAACTCCCAGTTCTAGAGGCCGCAGTTTGTCTAGTGGCCTATAAAATACGTGAACCCTTTTAATTCACCTCTGATCAATCAATTATCCAAATGGTCATTGACCTTTCAAAATGTTTCTACTTTGCCGAGCCTTTTTCTTTTTTAATTTTCATGTTAATTTTTTCATGTTATATGAAAACACACGCCTCAGTATATTACCACTTAGAAGACTGAAGGTCGTCACCTGTTTTCTTTGGACCGTGTTTTGAGAAAGCGACTTCATCGGAAAAATGCACTCAAGCTCTCTTAACTTTGAAACATGGTTTGACTTATGGAAAGGTAATATACTGAGGCATGTGTTTGCATATATATTATCTTTCATATGCTTAATAGTTTCCTCTGTGTTTTGTGTTCTATTCTTTGCATGGATTGGGTTCAAATAAGCTCCTAACTTGGAGTTCAAAATTTTGCATATTATGGCATCTCTTATAAATGATTACTTTTTAAAATATAACTTTTGTCAGTCTTACTACTTATGGGAGAATTCATGTCAACATTTGCTGTAGAGATGTTTCTTCCCCTTGCTCCTATATTTCTGGAAAGAAACTGAGTTATGAGTAGCTGTTATTTTTTTATCTCATTTAATCATTTATTTACAATTTTTTCTTTCTTCCTTTTTTAATATTGGTAACAAAACCCGGGGCCTTAGGTATGACAGCTAAGTGCTCTACCACTGAGCTATATCTTCACCTTCAGTTTTTTTTGGAGAAAGAAGTTTACACTAAGTTCCCTAGTTTGGCCCCCAGCTCAGAGTTCTGCATAACTCTTACACGGTGCTGTCTTTAGCCAGGTGTGCCATGTGCCATCACCCTTGGTTAATATCAAACTTCAGGAAAACTCAGTAGGTTTAGCAATGAAGCCATCTAGACAAATGCCCTTAAAAAAGATTTTCAATCACAAGTTTGAACATTTAATAGATTTGTTGTCATTCAAGATACCTATTTCTTCTAAAGAAAATTTTTAAATTTATGACCTTCATTAAATTCTTTCATTATTCATTTTCTCAGTGAGAGAATCTGAGGGATTTTAATATTAGTTTTTAAACTTTTAATACATTTAGAATTACTTAATGCTTTTTACATTCCAAATACTGTTGTGCTTTCTATTTTCTTAATCTAGTTATATTTATTAATTTTATTGATCTTCACAGAAATCAAGTTTTGGTTTCATTAATAGTCACCATCTGTGTTTGCTTCAAACTATTTGACATAATTATCACCTCAAATAGTTAGCTTTTGTGGGGTGAAGGAATTTAAGACCTCTCTTAAATTTATATTTGTGATAATTAAATGCATACATGAGCATTATATAATAAATAATTATGAAATTGTCTATGTGAATGAGTTTTTTCTAACTCTAGGGTTTTTTTATTGAGTTCTAGAAATTGAACCCAGGAATGTTTCAGATACATTCTTAGAATCTTTAATATTTTTATTTTTAAACTTTTAATCAAGATCTCACAAAGTCAACAAACTGTTAATCCTGGACTCAACCTAGTGATTTTCCTGCCTCAGTGTCCAAGAGTGTTGGGAATACCTGCCAGTGAAGCAAGATCTAGATAAGAACACATTTATCATTAAAATTTTTATATCTAGATTGATTTTTTAATTTTATAAATCTATACCTAAAAGAGCATGCTAATCTTCTTTCTTAAAACAAGATTTGGGCTAAAATTTAAACTTAATTTATATTCCTCTAAGAAAGAGTGCTCTAAAATAAGTGTGCATGATTGGCTCAGTAGTGAGGCAACATTATGGCCTTAAGATATTCAAGTTCTCCCAACATAGCCAAGGGCTTCTTGATTCCCCTGAGACATTATTATTTCTAATAACTAGGTTCCAGAGTTAAATTACCATTACACAGCTTCATTTATATGTGAGATGCATTTAGCTCTCAAATAGCAAAATTTTACAAAAGTTTGTTAGATGTTCCCTAGTGAGTTTCGAAGAATAATGAGCAAATCACAATATTTCTTCCAAAATTAGCTTCAATCTCAGATAAATTAGCCCTCAAGAAAGAAAAAGAAGAAAGGAGTTATAGATAAAGTTTCAGAAGAAAAGCAATGGGTTTTTCTTCCAATTTGATTGTGTTATTTCCCAGCTTAATGATGCTTTTGAAATCTGTAGTGGAAATTTAGAAACATATACTCAATCAGCTATTGTATAAATGTGGTCAATTATGAAAAATTTTGCTCTTCTAGAATATTTAAAATGATTCTTTTTCATAAATACAAGCTGTTTTCCATATCCAAGCATTCACAAATTATATAATTGTATAATCTTAAATTTATTCTTCTAAGGATTGCTTTCTAATGCCATGGTCCTTTCATATGCAAAATTAATCACTATAATCAGGACTAATATAATTACTTTAAAGGTCAAGCTATAATCTGCCTAATAATTGAAATGAATTGTGTCTTTGGTCTATAAATATCACATACTAAGAAATGTCTAAAGACAGTTCTTAAATATCAATTCTATCAAACGAAGACTGGCAGAATTTCAGTAATTGTTTCTAGTGTTTTTAGAGAAAAATGTTGCATCTTATAGAAAAATTTGAGGAGGTCATTAGACATTAATGAGCTGAAGGAACAAAGGAGATCAAAACATCACACTCTTCCCAACTGTATTTAAACAAACAAACAAACAAAAAAACCAAAACAAAACAAAAACTCATTCTACAAGAGATGCAATCCTCAGTTTTCAAACCAAAATTGGTTCTACAGAGTATAATGACATCTTAAGGTCGCACAGCTACACAGATACACATCATGGGCAGCCATAGTGTCAGGGTCATTTATGCTTAAAATCATGCCATCACACATTTAGTACACCTACTTGTAATTGACAATAGCCCACTAATAACAAACACAAAGTGAAAATATTCTTGGGACATGCATCAAACTGTGTCTTGGCTTAGGTTTAAATTTGCGTACTAAGTTTATTTTGAAAGTATTTCACATGACCTTATCCCCTGAAACAATGCCGTACTTCCAAGAAATCACTCACTATCTGGAGAGAACAAATAACAGCTTTTGCTACAGTAAAAAAGATAGACATTCCATGGTAACATCCAAGGCAAATGTTAATAAACATGATCACTACAGAAACAGAGCAATGACAATTGCTGTAGTTCCCTAGCACTCAGAAGTTTATGTGCCAAGTTCGAAAAGAAATCCACACCACCACTTTGTGCAAACTCCACCTGGCTCTTGCCACTCTTTCCCCGAATGGCGTACCCTTGCCTTGGACTGTTTTCCTTGAAATAAGTTCTGCCCTTATTCTCACAATACTTTCTTGTGTCTTGACTGAATTCTTTCATGAAGGAAAAAAGACCTGAGAAACACTCCTGCCAGGCTGCTGACCATAAATATGGCATTCAGTACGTAAAATGGGGCTTTAAAAAGACAGAAGGACAGACAGACAGAAAAGAAGAAAGATCGATAAAGGAAAGAAAGAAAATAACAATGTATAAGCCAGACAAAACAAAATAAAACTATAGTGAGTAAAACGAGTGATGTAAGAATAAGGAGAAGAAAGAAAGTAGTGGAAGCAGGTGCAGGCCTGAGTTTGATTCCCTAGCACTGCATAACGCCAGGTGTGGTGGCACATGCCTGTAATCCCATTACTTGGGAGGCTGAGACAGGAGGATTGCTGTGAGTCCAAGGCCAGACTGGGCAACATAGTGAGTGCAGGATGACCCTGGGCTATACATTGAGACCCTGCCTCAAAAAAAAAAAAAAAAAAAAAAAAAATTGAAGGAAAAAAAGGCAGAAATAAAGGAGAATGAAGTGCTAACACATTTTATACTTAGTAAGTTTTCTTTCATCTTAAGCCAGTCCTTGTGAACAATGTTGCTAGAATTTCACTTACTAATTTCTGAACTACAAAGTTTTGAAGGCCTTACTCTCTGATCTCTTTGCTTTAACTACATACACTCAGCATGAAAGCCAGTAGTGTTATGGATGTAAGCACTACGGTGGGCACTTCACAACCAAATCACATCTTTTGACTGTACCCATCCAATAAACAACCTCCTGATTGTGCTATGGATCTAATTGTCAACAGAAATTGTATTTACTTCAAAATGTATTTTTGTCTGAGAAAAAATATCAAATATAACCTATATCTTACTCATACAAGAATTAACTGTGATTAATCATTTGATATCTTTGAAGCTATCAAAACCAAGAAAAAACAGAAACACATACGCAATCTACAGGTCAATTGCCTACATAGCATAGATGTAAAAATCTACAAGACAATTATAAACAAATCAATGAAAAGCTCATGCATGTGGTTCAACAAATGTAACTCAGTAAATGTAGTATGTCACTTAAACAGAAGGATAAAAACATATGATCATGACAATAGACAGAGAAAAAGCCTTTGACAAAATTTAACACTCAATTGTAATAAAAGAAACTAGAGAAAAATAAGTAGATAATGATATTATCTCAATCTATTAAAAGTCATATATGACACTGTCAACATTATACCAAATTTTAAAAAAAGTGAAGCTGAAATCATTCCTTCTGAAATCTGGAAAAAGATTAAGAGTATCGATTCTCACCTCTGGCATTTAATACAGTGGTTGAAACCTCAGCCAGAGCAATCAGACAGGAGAAAGAAATAAAGGGAAACTGAATATGAAGGGAAGAGGGAGGAATTGAACTCTAATTTTCACGGAGTACATGGGTATTTTACTTTGAAGACTCAAACCCATCTCTTTCTCTTGTCTATTCCTCTTGCTTTCCTAGTCATTAGTCCCCAATTCCCTCTCCATTTCCACAGTCTACTGCTTTGCTTTCTCTCATTTGTTTATTTTTAGTTTTTAAGTTGATTACCTATTGTGTTTCTCTTTTAAGATAAATCATATACTGTGTTATCTTCTGTATCTGATTTATGTCACTGAGCATTGTAGTCTCAATCTTCATCCATTTTCCTTCAAATGACTCTAATTTATCCATCTTTATGGCAGGGTAATATTCCATCATATATATATATATATATATATATATATATATATATATATATATATATATATATACAACATTTCCCTAATCCATTCATATGTTGATAGGTATAGGCTGCTCTCAGTATGAGTTGTGCCGCTATGAACATCTGATTTTCATTTCTCTAATAGCTGAAAAGTCCTTATGTTCTTATTAGGCTTTCATACTTCTCTTTTAACAAGTGTATATTCATTTCAAATGTAATCTTCAGAACTTGTCAAAACCTCTTCTAGGATTAATGTCTTGTAGATGTTTTAATCTATGTTCATTAAGGAAATTGGCTTGTAGATTGTGTGTGTGAGTGTGCGCGCGCGCGTGTGTGTGTGTGTGTGTGTGTGTGTGTGTGTGCCTTTTCTTGGTTTTGATACTAAATTTATGGTTACTTAAATGAAGGAATTTAGTAGTGTTCCTTCTTTTGTTGATTTCTTCGAAGAGTTTGGGGAGAATCGGCATCTGTTAAAAGGACTTGCTGGTATAATTATTTAAATAAGCATGAACAGAAAAAGGAGTGTTAGTAGCAAGTGGAAGCAAAAATGAATTTGGTACAATGTATGTGTGA
Organism: Ctenodactylus gundi; assembly: GCA_004027205.1. Taxonomy (NCBI): domain Eukaryota; kingdom Metazoa; phylum Chordata; class Mammalia; order Rodentia; family Ctenodactylidae; genus Ctenodactylus; species Ctenodactylus gundi. Next base: position 7,039 of record PVKB01007889.1, read on the forward strand.
ACCTATTCCCCAACATCAATGCAGTTGTCCTGCATCACAAATGTATCCTCATAAAATATTTTTATTTATTTTCCCCATGTTATTGATATGCATTAGTGCAAGATTTAAGGTTTACAATGAAGCTGAGGATTTTGTGCACATATATATCTTGTCAAGATGACAAGGACTTTCCCACTCTCCTTTTGTCCCAACCCCTAAGCCCCCACCTCCCTCCCCCACCCAAAAATAGACAGATAGACCAATGGAACAGAATTGAAGATGGAGACATTCATGAAATATTTTTTAAAGAACCCATAAGAATATTTCCTTTTCCTGGATAGGCAAAGTCAATATTGTCAAATTGACCATACTACAAAATAAATTATATCTAGATTCAGTGCAATTCTAACTAAAATACCAATAGAATCCTTCACAGAACTACTAAAAACAATCCTACAATTTATATGGAACCAGAAGAGAACTGAAATAGCCAAAGCAAACCTGAGCAACTGGAACAAAGCAGCATCACAATTCCAAATCTCAACTTACAGTACACAGGTACTATAGAAAAACAACAGTATAGCATTGGTAAAGAAACAGACAGGAAAATCAGTGTAAACTACTAAGAATACAGAAAAAAACTCAGGTTCCTGCAGCCATCTGTCTTTATTACCTGACGTGTGCACATGGGTATGGGCACAAGTACATAAGAATACTAATCAACACAGAAACTACTCTTTTGGTAATTAAAGCACTACTTAACTTTTATGGGGTTGTTTTGGAAAGTGGCATTTTTTTCTGATTTTATAGACAGAAAACAATATTCTTTCTCACCTCATGTACTAGAAACAATCTCAAAATTGCACTGATCAAAATAATTTGTATGATGTATTAGTTCCCTGTGGCCCTCATAATGAGTTATCACAGAATGAGCGATTTAAAACAACAAAATAGATTGTTTCACAGTTCTTGAATCCAGAAATCTGAAAAGAACCCATCGCACCTTCTCCAAAACCTCTGTTGGAGAATGGTTCTTCATTTCCCTGGGTCTAGTGACTCCTGGCGTTTTTGGGCTGTGACTGCTTTACTCCTACTTCTTTTGCTGTGTTCTCATGACCTTCCTTCCTTCTGTGTCTCCATGTATGAATTTCTTACACTTTACTTTATAAACATACCACAGACTTAAATTAAGGCCCTGGGTTCTTTATTCTGCAAATACTAAACCAAAATAAGGTCACTTGCTGACTATCTAAGTAAATATGAATTTTGAGTTGGCATTGTCCATATTACCACATATCAATTTCCTCTTTCTTTCTTCTGTTTTAATCTTATTGTCTAACCACTTATCTATCTCAAATTTTGTTTTCTCATTATCTTTCCTGTAAACGTCTCAAAGAGATTGTTTCTAAAGAATCAAATTTAACATACTGCATAATTCCACACACCAAAAAATCAAATTGGAATCTCCATGTAGAGTATTCCAACTACCTTATTCATCTCTGGATATATTTTCCTTGAAGTAAAGTGTCACTATCTATCAGTCTGGTAATAGAAGAGTTAAAAGTAGACTAGTGTTCAAATTCTAGGCCTCTTCAGGTATATGAGACAGCTCAACCCTTAAGACTAGAGCCTACACTATAGTGTTGGGAGGTAATTATTTAAACTGATGCAAACAAATTTTCTGACAGATTAAAGGAGACACAATAGACAATCTATAAATTATAATTTATTGCCACATAACTCCTTCAGAGTATATGATAAATTAGTAGCATCTAACATAATACCAATAATGCAATAAGTTTTTATGAACTCAGGCAGCCAAAACAAGCAAAAAGATGACACTGTGTCTGATTATAATAATCATTTAGATTTATTAAGTCTTGATAAGTCACTTTAATAAGGCAGATGTATTTTTGATAAGCTTATTCATAATTGCCAAAAGAATATACAGGTTAAATCATTGACTTCCTTCTAGTTTGTTTTACCTATTCTCATTGTTATTCAATTTATTAGAGTAGATAATATTGCCAATTTTATAAAAGCTCTCCAAAGGAAAACTGAAAATTTCAAAGTATACTATGAGGGAAAATAATATGCATCATGCCCCAGAAAATTGCAAATTCAATCATATTTGAGAGAGTAAGTTTCAATTTCTTGCTCGATTAATTTCTGTTTCATAAACCTCATAATTTAATCAGGTCCAGAAACATTCACCCTGCATTATCTTCAACAAAAATATACATTATTTTATGATGTATATGTGATATTTTAATAATAATTATTTATTATTATATTATATATTATATACAATTCCATTACTTTTAAAATTTAAGCTATAAATTTAAATTTATATAGATTTTATAATAGTAAAAATTAGCCTGTCTCTCAGCTTTGTAAACAATGCACTTGTACTTGTAAATCACAGCAAACTAACCAGACACATCAGTTAAATTTAGAAACTTGGGAGCTTCTGACATTAAAACTGATTTGGCTTCCATAACAGAATGCTTGTAGCTCTATGTACCGCAAAAATAATGTATCTCCCCCATGCACATCACCAATATTACATGAGAACACGCTTTCTGCTTTCCTGACGCGATGCACCGCTACAGAATCTACCCCAACTTCTCACTCCCAGAATGCCACTCTCTAATGCAACATCCTGCCCTTTTCATTCTGACAGGTGCTGTGCTTTCATTTTCTGCTAACAAATTCTACAAAATGTGTGTTTTGCAGAATGAGTATCACTCTCCATCCATAAGAAAAAAATCTAATTTTAAAGAATATACTAAGATTTCAGTTAAATGTTATGTTACACTTTATTTTACCATGATTCCAGCAAACAATGCCTGTTTATTGAAATTGTTATGATGATAGTAGTTGGGCATATATCTAGCGCATTCCCATAGGTTTTTTAAATAATTTTAAGGTAACCCAATTTTCTTTAGATATAGAAGGAAATTTCTCCTGATGCTATTTAAATTATTTTAGGATTATCCCACCAGAGAAATGGTTCTCACTCTTTTTGTCTGGATTTTTATAAGCAAAGAAGAGTAAAGGCATTAAAAGCTCATTTATTTCTTTATTGACATTTCACCATTATAATGGCAACTAATAGCTTGAAAATGCCCACATTATATTACAGTGATTCATACTGACCTATATTTATGGCAGCACAACGCATAAATTCTGTTCAATTTTGGGTGAATTCTATATACACACTAACAGAAAAGTAGGAAAAAGAAAATATCACCTATATATGAAATTGAGTACTACTCTGCCAAAAATAACAACAAATTGGGGACATTTTTAAGGAAAATAGATGTACTTTGAGACCATATAAGCATAATGAATTAAAATGAATGAGACACAAAGATTAAATATCACATTTTCTGCATACATGAGAAACTCAAATTATGAATAAAGATCAAAATAAAAGATGATAGAAAACAAGGAAAACAAACTGGGGAGACAGAGGCACAGAAAGGGGAAAGGGAAGGAAAGATTAAGATGAACACAATTATTATGCATCACAAACATGCTAATAAAAATACTATGATGGAAAAAAAACAAAAAGAAGAACACACTGACTCTTCCAAAGAAATGCAGGCTTGCATATGTAGGTTATGGAGACGAGTAAACTGTGACATGTAGTATCATTTCTAGGATAAACACAAAGTAAACACAAAGGTTTCTCATCCAACAAGAGCTAGATTAAATGTCGAATTTAGTACTAGCTCAAAAAGAAAGATGGAACCTTTTGAAATAAAAATTTGAGTTGCATTTAAAGACAATTTCATTTAGATTGTGGCTTCTTTGTCTAAGTAGTTTAAAAAGAAATGAAAGAGATAGAAATTTTAATCTACAGAAATAGATTACCTGTTTCTAAGACTAGAGTTTGACCCTTTCTACATATGGCCTTGAGCAGATGGTCTATGAGCTGTAAATGTAAGTCTTTTCTCTTCTTCAAAATCAAGAAAATTTTACTAACTTGAACTGAGCTGTTTGTATAGTTACATAAAGCAGAGAGGAGGTTCAGAGAAACTTCCTACAGCCAGAAATTATGATTCTTGTTAATATAATGACAACAGAAAATCATCTTTCAAATGTTTTGTTGGTTAATAACATGTTATTCTTAGAATGGGTATACAAAATTGACATTTTTAGATTTAGGCACAGGCTAGTCTTGACAGTGATAAACTAAATTTACAACAGATATCTGATAAAGTCTTCTTGAGAGCTTCAAAAAATGTTGGTAATAAAATAAAGCTAGAAAGTAGATCCTAAAACTTCTTTCTTGTGATTGATTAAAGATGGTGTGAACTCCTCACTTCTTAGCATTGAGAACATAGCTTAGTGGTAGAGTGCTTTCCTAACGTGTATGAAGTCCTGGGTTCAATCCCCAGCTCTGGAGAGAGAGAGTTTTATTGTATATGAAATATTTTATGCTATGGATTTGACTAAAAGTATTTATTTAATATTATACAACTATCGACATTTAGTAACTTTCTTGCATTTTATTTATTTCTTATATCTTCATAGTTCTAATATTTAAGCTTCTTAGATGAAACTTAGAATATGCAAAACCATATTGGAATCATCTGTATCTTAAAGATTAAAATGCTACCAGTCAAAAATATCATTTGTCCTAGGGTCTATAAGTTTTAATAAGAGAAAATAAGATTGAAAATGTTGGTTTTGCTATTTCATATCCATAAAGCTCTGAAGACTCTCAAAGAGGCATTAATAAATATTTCTTAAATAAGAAAACATTCTTTTATATCTATAAATATGTATTTTATAGAAATTCTCTATATATTATTTCAAATGATAAAGATATTTCAGAGAAGTCACCCTATTTCATGAGATTCTCCTCTGATGACACTATGATTTCTAAACAAGTGTGTCTTAACCCAATACTTGGGATTTTTAAATTCCTGATTCATTTCAATTTATCCTTTTATCATATCTATTCCTATAAATTTGGTTCATTGTCAATCTCCTCTGTGTTACTTAATGTTCAATTTCTCCATAGATGTTTGTCAGCTCACAGTGCTTCTCCTGGCCAAAACAGTAAGTAGAATTAGTAGAACTTAGCAGATGCCAATGTTTTAACATATTCTTCATTATAAAAAACATGTACATATATATGTATTTCTTGATACACACACACACACACACACTCAGGAAGCTTGAAGCCAAAATTTTATACACTCATATATATGTGATAAAGCAAGTTTCAAATACTGATAATCATGTTTCATATTCAAATATATTAATAAATATGAAATGCTTAATATAATTAGGTGAAATTGAGTGAGGAAATTAATATGTTGAGATCAGAGTATGTTTTCCTCTATGCCTTAACTACTATTACGACAGAATGTGTTTTGAATGCTAGATTTTTATGGAATACTGGAAAAATCAATATACTAATAAGGGTGGAAAATCCATATTTGGCACACACCTTAGCTTCTTTGATAAATAGAATGTACCTAACCACCTATTCACATGAATCCACAGTTGCAAAGGTTTGTTTACTTATTGGATATCTAATATTAGAAAATATTTAACTTTTTAAAGACGTCCAAGTATTTTTTAAATATTTTTCCTACAATAACAAGCCGTCTCATTTTGGAGACTTTAAAAAATACTGAATCATTATTCTCAATTTAATTTGACAACTTGTGCTTTTTTTGAAAAGGATTATTATAAAGTCATTTCTATGTAAATAGAAACTCCAGGTATAATTTTTGCCAGTGCTGAGAAGAAAATGTGGCACAGAATGATTTGAGTTTAAAAGAAATTACAGTGACCTTTAAAAATATTAAAATGAATCCCAACTACATTATGAATACCAGAAGGAAGAAATATTTAGCTCTGTAACTGTGAAAACTCTCTAATAATAATGATAAAAGCCCATAAAATAATATTCACAATAGTTTTAAAGATACATGTGTTAAAATTGTTAAGTAGGCATTCAGTAGTCAGAATAAAAGGTGATTTGATTTTAAACTAAAAAACAACAAATATATGGTTGAAAAATTCAAGTATAGATGAAATATATTAGTAATAATTTTTCAGTTGTCATTACTATAAGAATAATTCCACCATGATTTTTACAGTTTTACTACTGCCTAAAAGTAAATATAAAATAAAAGTTTAGTGGCTGACTTAGAGTTATGCATTTTGGGAAACCACTAAATGGCTCTTGGATTATTGTAAAAATTTTAGCTTTACTATTTACAAGGCATGTCCAAAGAATAATGCACACATATTCAAATTTATGTCAAGCTTGTGCCTTTGAATCACTGATTTTTACTATTTTCCTACTATCTAATATTTATGCAATGTCTCATAAGATAGTGGAAAATTTTACATTTGATTAAAAAATAAAATACTGAGTTTCTATTTACTGAGTGACCAAAAAATGACGAATAATAAGAGATGATGATGCTGAGAAAATAGCTGTAATCTGAAGTTGTTGACATTCAAACAAGTGATAGTCAATAATTTTTATTTTCCAAGAAGTGATATTCAATATTTCATCATTCCAAAAGTCCACATGTTAAATAAAGAATTTCAACATTCATTTATTTATTCTTATTAACACTGAATTAGATATTTATTTTATTCTCTGAGTAACAACCCACTAGACTCATTCTTGGTATCAAGGTGAACTTGTCAAATATTTTTTATTTGGGAAGTTTAACTGATTTCTATAATTATTAATAGGAATGACCATGTTTCTGTATTTGAGCAAAAACCTCTTTGTCAAGATCTTTTGTGCTTTTGTCATGTAACATGATTTTTCAAGCTCTTCCTCACTATTTTAAACTCCTGATTTTGTACATTGCTTGCCCCAATGCTGAAATGAAGCACTCCTTCAAAAAATACTAGTCTCTTTCCTTGAAGAAGGACAGTTGGACACTAATACAGGAGTATTATATTTGCTCATTGCTGTTGATATAATATCGACCTCTCAGAAAAAGTAAAGCTTTCAAAATAGTAGAAATTCTTTTTTCTCAACTGTTTAAGCCATACATGATCCCCGTATCCACCTCTTTGTAAGAGTAATAGTCATGTAACTGTGAATTAAAATATCAGTGAAATATTTTTAACAGACAAAATGTATGGGGGAAAAGTACACGTTTTTAAACAATATGGCTAAATATGAAATACAACACAGAATTTATTTTGAAAAGACTTGGTTAACATATTTAAAATTCACAGCACATAAGCCACATAAACTGGGTGGGGTGGCGCACACTTACAATCCTAGCACTGAGGGTGAGGCAGAACAATTGTGAGTTCAAGGATAGTTTGGGCTGGGCTGGGCTGGGGGAATGGCTCAGTGACTAGCAAGTGCTATGTCAAGTGTTAAGTATCCGAGTTTGATTCCCCAGCATCACATAAGATGGGCGTGTTGGCGCACGCTTGTTGGCACGCCTGTAATCTCAGCACTTGGGAGGCTGAGGCAGGAGGATTGCGATGAGTCCAAAGCCAGCCTGGGCTCCATAGTGAGTTCAGGACCAGCCTGGGCTACAAAGCAAGACCCTGTCTCAAAATAAATAAATAAATAAATTAAATTAAAAGGATAGTTTGGGCTAAACTATCCTTGAGTTAAAAGATATTTGAGTTAAATTACATTAAGAGATAGTGTAGTTGAAGTTTAATATTTTTATAATATAAAGATACACCAATACAGAAAAGTTAATGCTCACTAGACATGGTAACATTAAGTTAAGTAGTCACTCAATGTGATTCTTGGATTACTGTATTTCTGTTACATAGAGATAAAGGATGACATAGAGGAAAAGAATAGCAGAGCAAATTTGCTAAGATAATACACTATTAGTCACATGTAGAGTGCATAGACAGACCTGTGCTTGGTCAAATATCTACAGGACAGTTTAAATTAAAAAAGAAGTACACAATTTCAAAACTGTGTCACATTTTTTCATAGTTTAGAATAGATAGTTCTTTCCATTAAGAGAATTTGAGGATGAAACAACTTAGTCTATTATTAAGTTATTTTTTAAAATTTATGTCAACATATGAACATCACAAAGTCAACAAATTTGTTTTTTTCTTTTTTATGTTTTTCTCAAACAATAAAAGACATTGTCTGAAGTACTGAAAGACTTTGAATGTTTCCAATCCTCCTTTTTATTCTCCAATGTGTTATTTTGTTGAGTAAGGATTTTATTCCACCAGTTTCATACAATAAGATGTACTGAGATAATCTGTATGGAAGTTGACACAAAATAAGGGAATTGCTGCTTTTACAATTCCAAACATTGCACAGGCAGAGACAGGACAGGGTAATAATTGGTGTGCTTTCCTCGTGTCTTGGGAATGTCACAATTTTCTCAAATCTGGTTGTAAAGGGGAAAAGATTAATTTGATAAAATGTAATAAAACATAACACTTTTCATATAATTTATCAGCAGGAATTTTTCATATTTTCTGTTTTAGTTAAAAGTTTCTCAGTACTTTTAGGGTCCTGGTAGATACCTGCTTTCAGTCCTGGTGGCTGGATAGGAGGAGCTTGGTGTTGTTCAGTAGGTTCTTGGAGGACAGCTTTGACATGGCCAGGAGTGAGGACAGACCCCCCACCCCAACCCCACCCCAGATCAGCGGAGGCATTAGCACCAAATAGGAGCAGGCTGGTGAGAGGTGGAGCTTCGCTTGCTGCTCACCTCTTGCTCCTTGATCACTTGTCCCCAGACCCAGTCCAAGGTCATTCACCAGAAGAGATCCAAGACCCCTGCCACAGAACACTCATGTCATAAAGATGGCCCTTGATGTGTTCATGGTAGAATTGACACTACACAAACAAGGGGGGACTGCTAATATTTGGTGAGCCTGATAATTCTGTAAAAGAATAATTTCTCCTAACTTATGGAAGTGTTCTTATCTAGAACATTTCTTCCCACATTGCCTTATAAAAAATCTAGCATTCCCAGAGCACTAAACCATACCACTGGTGTGAGGTGGGATCCCAGGACCACCGCTCAGGACACTGGAAAGCCACAAGGAAAATCTTCATTAGCCTGCCATAGGGAACAAGCCCGAAAGGTGCAGCCCCCAACCTTTCAGTAATGGGTATTTTAAGCAAGAAAACTACATCTTGGTAGACACGCTTGGGTGACCATTATTTTTTCCAGAATTTCTGTAGGGTCCTCTGCCACTATAACATTACCAACAGTATATATAAAGTTACCTACCTACTCTATAATTCCTACGAAATAGAAAAATATACATATCTGACTTGGTTTTTTTTCTAGTAATTTTAAGAACCTCTATGTAAAACTGTCCGTTCATACCAGAACAGTAGTTTTCCCACTGGTTTTCATTGTGTGTATGGCCGCTCCTCTCTCTCTCTCTCTCTCTCTCTCTCTCTCTCTCTCTCTCTCTCTCTTTCTCCCACTCTCTCTTTTCTTTAGAATGGTTAAGAGATCAGTTACTGTGTAAGTTGAAAATGATTTCAGAAACCAACACTACCACTACCACTTTCTGGCTGGATGATATCAGTTGAAATATTTAATCTCTTTAAGCCTGCATTGAGGTGGAAAATCAAGCTAAATTGCATTTTCAACCTCCCCAATTTGTTCAAATGTGCTATCAAGGAGGATAATGCTGATATGATGTCCTGAGTAAGTGGACACTGAACTCACACAGACCTAGATTTGAATCCTGACTCCAGTTCTCCAATGAAATGACCATTGATATTCCAGGTACTTGTGTTTCTAAGCTTTCATGTTATAAAATCTTGATTATAATGCATATCTTGAGGATTTCTATAAATAAATAACATATATAATGTATCTGTTTTACGATAAAGGACTCATCTGTTTTTCATCCTTGTTTTCTTGCAGCTGATCTCTAAATTCTTGAAATTTCCTAAGTGATAGCAATGCCTTAACTATTCATAGTGGGACTTTCAACAATAAATGAGTTTATAATTATGAGATGATTCAGGATAGAGGCTGGTCACCCCCGAAATACCAACTCTGATATTATAGCTCAGGAACTTTGAACTAAGTGCTATCAGGCAGCCAAATTTATATATATATATATATATATGGAACCAGAAAGTTGAATTCTATCACATATATCAATGGCAAAACAATAATTCTAACATTTTAATAACAAAACATTAATAAAACCCTGGACACTAAGGTTTCTTAGTGCTTCCTAGTCAGTGAATGCATCGATAGACAGAAAGTTTTTGAGAATGTGATTCACTCTGTATTCAAGGAAGTAGAAAAGGAGTTATGCATTTGCAACCTCTCAAAACTTAATCTGCAAGCGGCTTCATTAAACTCTTGCTCATTTGTAAACTTAATAAAACTCCAAATGTTACAGAAATATTTTATTGAGTTCTTTGAGTCATTCCAGTGAGTTATCAAATGAGGGGAAAGTTTGGTGAGTGTTGAATTTATGGCCAATTGTTCAGAAGTGTGATTGTCTTAGAGACTTCCTGTAGATGGTGTTTAAAAAGGACATTCTTGCTTGAGTTTGTACACTCTTGGAGAGAAGCTGATTTGAGTGATGAGTGTATTAGTCAGGTTTCAAATTGCTGTTGTAAAATACCTGACATCCACATTTAAAGGAGCAGAGGTTTAATTTGGCTTATGGTTTCAGAAGGTGCAGCTCATGGTCGCCAATTCCAAGGCAGAGAAACATTGTGACGAAGCAGGATGGGACAAAGTTCTTATTCATTCATGGCAGGCAGGAGGAAATGGAGCAGGGAAACACTGCCACTGAGAGACAGGGCCTCCCACATCACGTCTTCAACACCCAGCTTCAACGGGAGCAAGCACATTCAGCTGTGAGCAGGAGTGGACTGATTTACCAAGGCGTATAGTGCTTCATGATCTTCTGGGCCTCTCTTGTTGCAGTCATGCTAACAGATAAGCCGAACTCTCACAGGGTAAGAATCTCACCACAATATGCAGCAAAGGAGATGTCATTGAAAAAATATGGAGGGTATTTTAGTTATAAAATTCATTATAGCAAAATACATATAGGCATTAATACAACTCAAAATACTTTCCTTCCCTTCAGTTACACTTATCCTATAGTTCTTGCTGCTTTCTGAAGTTCATGGAGTGTTTTTTAATGAATGCCCTGAGTTTTGCTGTACTAACTGCCTCAATATTCTGAACTGATTCAGAATATTAACTTTTAATAGTCATTTTGACTTTGGAGAACAGCCAGTAATTTTACAATGTCAAATCTGGTGAGTAACATAGTTGAAAATACATCATAGTATTTTTACAAGCCTGTATTTTTATTGGATGGCATGGAGCAGTGAAACTCACCAAGTTTTTCATCATACCTCATAAAGATGGTCACAAAAGAGGAACTTAAGAACTGTTTCAGAAAACGATGAGAATGATTCAATAAGTTATGGTCAAAGCAAGGGAGAAGGATGTCTGGGGATTGATGACAGTCTTTTCTTTTTTCCACCATTTTTATTAATATACATATGTGATACACAATGTTTACAATGAACTTGAGTATTCTGTGCACATATACACCATGTTAACTTTACAATCCCTTTCCATTTTTGGCACTCGCACACCCTCCCCGTCTCCCTAAATCCCACTAACTTATCCACTTGGTTCCATAGAATGCTATATTCTGGGTTTCCCAAGTCAGAAAAACTGTGTGATACCTAACATATTTAATCTTATGCGTCTGACTCCTTTCGTTCAAATCACCACTCTTTAGCTCAGCTTCCTACCCCTAGAATGGGATGCTGTGGGCAATTTGTCCTTGTTGTAATATTTTTAATTTAAATATTCACCATATTTTCAATAAACTACTATATAACATACTTAATGTATGGTTCATAGATATCTGATAATCATGTCTAGTAATATTAATGTTCTTGTGAACAAAACAAATACAAAAACAGGTAACTTCCTAGGAAAGGCTCTAATTATAGTTGAGTGATATTTTTAAATGTATTGTTGCTGTATTTTTAATAGTGCAAGTAATAAAAGTAAGCTGTATTTACCAAACAAAAATACATATTGTTTTATATTTCCCAGTATTCAAAGACTTTTGCAACCAAACTTCAAACAAACATGTTTCTAAACTCAGGATAACCCGATGGAAGTAACAACAAAAATCTCAACGAAATTGTTTTCATCTTTCCAAAAAGAGCTAAGTGATGAGAAATCTAAGTACTGTTTTAATTTTCATAATTACAACATGATTATAATTGAGTAGTGGAGTTAGTAAAATTCTACACTTGAACATGGTACCATAGATTGGTTTGTGCAGGACAAAGTGGCTAAATGTCTCCAGAACGTGGTAAAAATACACCCAGGCCCTCTGTAACAACAGCATACAAAAGAGAGTATTTTTAGGACAAAAGAGAGTATTTTTAGGTCAAAACAGAATCAAATCTGCCATTCTACAAAACCCCTGTCCCATCACTTCAGGAAGTCAAATTTTTTCTTCAATATATTATTTTTAGTGACCAATATAAAAGAAAAAGTCCTTGTCATTCTAAAATATACAATTTTATTCTGAAAACAGTATCATAAAAATACATTAAGTATGAATGATTTCATCTCAAACCATTTATCTGAAATAAATCATCTTAAAAATTGAAAATGTGAAGAGCCTTTAACCCCAGTCATTCATTAACACCTAAGAAAGGACCCAAGCAATGGTAATTATAAATATAATTTTGCATCAATTTTCAAGAATCATTTATATAAACAAGTGATATGGTATTGGCAAAATTCTAAGCATGCATATCATAACAGGTATCAAAATACATAATGCATATTTTATCTACAAAGTACATATTTGACAGAATCATAATTTTTCATGGAATGGTGATGGATTCAAGATCATGTATAATAAATAAATTATATTTTAAACATCTACAATGGTTATCTTTGGGATATCTTTGGAATTTGCTCTCAGATTTCTCAAAAATGCTTACAAAAGAGCCATATTTTAGATGTCCTTCAATCATTCTATTGCCGTTCCATACCTTCACAATGCACTGTGTTTGAGACCTTTTTTCATCATTTTTGTTAATATATATATATATATTCCACACACAGTGGTTACAATGAGCTTGGATATTTTGTGCACGTAAATATTGTGCCAATTTATCATCCTTCCCTACCCTCTTTTAGGCCTCCTGCGCCCTCCACATCACCCCTGACTCCTATTATCATGCCCATTTGGTTTAATAGAATGTCTCTCCTCTGGGTTTCTCATATTAAGAAGCCACGTAATATTTAACCTGTTGAGTTTGATAGACTTCATGAAGAATGATGGTTTTAGCTTGTGTCCACTGAGTCTTACTAAGCAACTTTTAGTTCTCCATTCTCCCTGTGCACATCCTTGCTCCCATGGATCCCAACCACTTTCTGAAATAACAGAAACTCTCAGAAGCGATGTCACTGGATTGAAGGGGACATGCCCAGCCTTTTGAGAAACTTCCATACTGCTTTCCATATCTCATTAATTCAAACTCATACAGCCACATTTAAATGCAAGAGTGGTTGCAACAGCAATGCTGAAACCCTGAATGAAATTGAGATTCTTAGCACAGGTGTAGATAGTAGATGGTAGGTCAATGACCAGCTGTCAATTTAAGATGCATATTTTAAAATTTATTGATCTTCAGTCATATCAAGCCTTTTGGAATAACTACTCTATTCTAAATCTATGAAGAATTTACGAGTGATCTTTTATGTAGTCTGTCACTTTCACACACTTGTTGAGCACATCTCAAAACACAGACTTGCAATCCACAGCACATGTACATTAATATATAAAAACATGCACACATATACACAATCACTACTGTTCAACACCCCATAAGAGAGTTATGAAGCCACAGGGGTACTTAAGTTTCTATGACTTACATAACTTCAGGCTACAGTGATTCTTTGTAGTTATGTGACATATTTTTTCCTGTCCTTGAATTATTTATTCCCTTATTCTTAACAAACACATTGTCTTTTCAGAAGTGTTCTGTGGTATCACGCGTTGTTCAGAGTTTGCCTTCCTATGCATTGGCTACATGAGTCAATAATTCCCCTGATCTCCCTGGGGTCAATGCTACGTCATTGTTTCTTTAAGTCAGGTTTGAACTGGTAGAAATAGAAGCATCTGAAAGGAAAGATAGAAACACATCTTATCCATTCAGTCATTCTTGGCCACTCAGCTACCGCAAAGCACATGTTGATAATGTACAGCACTGGACCATAATGTTCTCCAGAGGGCACTAAATGAGGATATGAGGTGGAAATACATGATTTTGTGATACATTTCAACAACACAACTTAGCCATATTGTGTCTTTTTCATGTACCCCAGTATATAGTCCCTATTTTTCTGTACCTATTTTTCAGTCTTAGCAGGAGAGAAAGCAATTCCTAGTCTTTTTTTTATTTGACATGTCAGGTTTTAGGAATGTACAATTGTATGTGGAAATACTGCTCTAGGTCAAAAAAAAAAGTTTTCAGTTCATCCAACAAAATGAAGAATATTAAACAGCTATGATAATTGATATTCTCAGTATACATTTTTAAATTTATTTAGGTAATTCAAGTAAGCATGGTTATTTTACTTATTTTTCAGAGTAAGTATAGCTTCAAGACTTAGAATGTAACGCGTAGACGAAAGTGGTAATTCCGGGCACTAATCCCAAGCCTAATGTAAAACTACCTGACTTTATGGTCTCTTCACTCTTCCCTCACTTGCCACTAATAAGTAAATTGGCTCTTGGGTTTGGCTATAACACAGAAATGTCACAGAGATCCCAGAATGGTGGCAATTTCCAGACTAATAACTAAAATGAGAAAAATAACAGGACCCTCTTGGATAATTTGAAAAAATATGCTTTAGCATATGAGATAAGATTTCAGAGGAAGTCTAACATCTGAGGAAATTAAAGAAGTAGATCTCCCCTAGCAATAAAAGAAAGAATTTTATTTCACTTAATGCCTCTCCCAAATGATCAATTTTCTACTACAATGAAAGATATAAGAAGTTCCAGAACTGTGAACATGTTTAAAAATACCCACATCCCTGAAGCCTTTTCTTCTCTCGTGTCTGAACTGAAATTTTGCTGAGCCAATGACCAGATATTGCCTTTGTGATTAACTTTTTCATAAGAGAACCACATTCTATTCACACCCTTTTCTCAATAAAATCAATCTTAAACAATCACCAAAATGTTATTTTAAAGCTTTGACATGACCACCTACTAGCTAAATGGAAGATTTCTTCACACCGCAGAATAACTAAGTAAATATGTACACTGCTCATATGTAGACACATAGATGCATATGTACAAATTTATTTCAAGTTTACCACAAAACCTAGTGATCTTTGCACCTTTTCTCTTAGCTTCGGTTGCTCTTTTGTGTCTACAGACCTGTCTGAACTAGCTAAATCATTTGGTTGTGAAAGGAAAGAGTCACAAAGAAGAAATTAAGAAAGCTTATTGCTGTAAATGGAGGAGAGAAGTGATGAAGGTTACAGGCAACCTTACTTAGGATGGTTTGGGGGAGTAGTACAGAAAAGACTAATTGGAGTAAGTAATTTTCCTTTTAGGGAAACGAATGAACATGAATAAAGTATATCTATCAACTGACATGTGCAATCCCATTACATATAATATTAAAGGAAGGAACCCAGCCACAAAAACACATCTACTCAATCTATGATTCCATTCTTGTAGCAAGTACAAAACACAGAGTCTTTTGCAATATCTACTGAGGCAATGAAAATACAAATAAAATTCAAGAATGAATGAATATCTGGATACGGAAATAGCAATGTTATATTTGAGCCAGAGGTGGCAAATGTAAGAAGTATAGGACATCTAACTGAGATATCACAATATGCAAGATGATGGTGCTCTAGTGCCTTGGCATAAAAAATTCAAACTTGAAGGGTTTTAGGTATAAGTGTGTTAGAATGATCTCAAAGTAAAGGTGAAGACCTCGGAAGATGCCGTCCCACTGGAAAGGGTTAGAATATATGGCTACTATGCATCAATAAAGTCCAACAGCGTGGAGGCTTTTGCAGGCAAATGGGAGAAACTTGAGAACATCATGCTTAGTGAAGTGAGTCAGAAGCAGAAGGTGAAACATCGGATGGTCTCTCTAATATGAGAGTCCCAGAGCACAGCTCCTATGGAACAAAAAACAAAGTGAAACAGGGGGGTCTGGTAGGGGAGGACGGAGGGAGGGTAGGGTAGGGGGAGGGACAAAAGGAGAGTGGGAAAGCCCTTGTCACCTTGACAAGATACATATGTGCATAAAAGACTCAACTCCACTGTAAACCTTAAATTTTGCATGTATACATATCAATAAAATGGGGGGAAAAAAGAATATATGGCTCCTGGTTAAGAAACAGCCTCCAGGTGAGATTTCAGAAATCCAGGATATGCATGGAGGAAAAGAATGTCTCTGCAAGAGACTGAGAAGGATGTATATTACGAGGCTTGATTGAGATATAATTTTCATTACCTCATTTTGTTTAAAGATGTGCAGTGAATTGTTCAATATAAAAGGGCTTAAATCAATGGCAAACGACTTGAGGCTTGGTATTTTTATTCAATTACCCCAACCATCGCTCCTTACTACATGCCTAGAGCCCACTACAACACCTATAATACCTGAAGCTCTGGTACCTATTATTATTAATATTGTTCAAGTTAATATTCAGTGAAGTAGCACAGGAGAATCCCTAGATTCAACCCCACTAACCGCATGAAGCCCTACCCTGCAACGTGCCCACCTCACATTGAAATAGTGCGGAAGAAACTGAATCAGAGGACAAACGGATCCTAGGCACCGCCAAAAGAGAGGACACGGGAGCTTCAGCACGTCTACCTCAGGAAATCTCTAAACTGGTCCATATGTGCATCTCTTTCTCACCAGGTAGCAAAATATCACCTCATCACAACTTATAGCTCATATGCTGTGAGCTCTGGGCTTCTATTCAAGCAGAGCAATTTAACCACATACACAGTTACCAGATTCATCTCGCCCTGAACCAAGAGAGGTTCTCAAGAATCTCTCTCTCTCTCTCTCTCTCTCTCTCTCTCTCTCTCTCTCTCTCTCTCTCTCTCTCTCTCTCTCCCCTTTATTTTCCCACTCTACTACTGAGAACCTCCTCATGTGCATATTCTTCCAAATCCCTTTTCTACTGGGAAGCTTGCTAGCCTGTCTGAAGCAACAAGATCTAAATTCTTGGCAAATAACTGACGTCCTCCTCTTCCCGTGTGTGGCTTTTACTTTTAAGGTTTGTTCCAGATCTGTAAGAGCCCAGAATTGATTGAATTTGTATTTTCCTGAGACGCAATTGTTTGTTTCTTAACCAACTGACCCCTTCCTTGTTTTTAAGAGTGAGCAATATGGATGCCAGAAAGTGCAGAAAAAAAGTTGTTTCCTTATATCTGATTTATGTTGCTGGTTATTTAAGGCCTACAAACATGAGTTTAATATTTCTACAAGTTATGTCCCACTTGAAAATACTATAAAGCAATTATCTTTCACTACTTTGGAATAAATGTTCTTTGCTTCACTAAATTTGACCCTATATACTTTGCTTTCCAGTCTTCCCAGATTAATTTTTTTCATACACAGATAGCAGTAATTATTATTATAAGTTTAAAGTCATGTGTTCCCTACTGAATGTTCATGGATTGTAATGAATATGATGCTAGACCACATTTAACTATACAGCAATTTTGAAATTTGCTATAGAAATGATAAGTATCTTGACCACAAATTAAAAACAATGAAAAATCATGCATTTTAATTTAAAAGTTACTGAAATTTAGCTACTTCTAGACTTTTTTACATTTCATTTGATTGACTTATTCTAAAGGTCTAAAACTTTTTAAGCAGCAGAAACAAGTCTTTTTTTTTTCATTTCATTTCCAACAGATTATATATGCTTATCATACACATAAGCAGAAAAGTCAGCAAATAGAAAGTGAAAATGGAGGTAAGAGAAGAGAGAGGTCAAGAAAATACACACACACACAAAGCTCACACACACACATTAGAGCAAGGGGACTCGAAACTATGCGTCTTAGACTTAGAAGGAATAAAAGAAAATCTGAGAGCCAGGCGCTTGAGACAGGATGAATGCACAGAGCCAATTTCATCAAGGGACATGAACGAAGGACAACATCCAAGGCCTGGGAAGAACAAGAACGCAGGGAGCAGTCACTGGCTATTGGCAGTTTAGAATATCTCAAGCAACCGCAGGTGTGGCTAGGGAAGAAAAAGATAAAAATGGTGGCAGGAAGTGAGAAGAGACCCTTTCAA